>JAMKCH010085708.1:0-82057 GCA_023653785.1 Ophioderma brevispina | reverse complement strand
TTTGTTTTGCCAAATTTACCACCTCATGGCCTACCACAACTGGGAGATCCTCATTTGACAAAATTAAACACAACTCTCAAATTTATTACACAAGATGGCTCCTATACCTGGTGTAATTAAATCACTTTTTTAAATGGAATCACACTGGCTTACCACATCAAAACTAGGACAATTTTTAGGAAATTACCCCACACATGAGCATATTTAATCAAAATCACCATCTTTTTGAGCCAACAATTAAAGGGGCTAATTGCGACGACCTAAATTGACTCACAAAAATACAGTTAGTGTACTACAACTGCCTGCACAACACATTTTATGACCAAGAGGACTTCAAAAGTTGATCAGACTGTTCCTCTCTGTACTGCACACAATTAGAAAACACCTAAATTATATCTCCCATAGAGTTACATGGGCTGTACCGAAATTTACTATCTGCCGGGTACATGTACGTGACCCAATCGATTTGCTTGACACATTACTTGCAAATAATTGATTCCACATTTTTTTATCAAGTTAAATAACTGGTTCTTGACATAACCCAAATTTGTCTCATTTCCCATATTTTTGACACAGTTTCACCCCTCCCCAATTTGGGAATGTTACCAAACAATCAACTCAGTCCTCGATTCTGCCCCCTTCATCACAAACTCACCAAAATACAAACTCCGCACAAATTGCACTGTGCAGATAGTGCTGCCCCGCCTGCTGTGCATTTTGCTCAAATTTTATCAACATTTCAAAAATTTATAAATTAAAATTAATCATAGAGTTTTTTTTTACTTTTTTTATTTTTATTAGTAAAATTAACCCCACCAAACTCTAAAATCTTATCCATGACAACATTTTGTAATGATCCCAACACGTTTAGCACTAAAACTCTACCAACTTTTGTCCATTTAATTTGGCGTTGGAGAAGAAAATCCTCATTATTTCAAAATCCACCCGTCCACTACAAGCACGCAAACACTTGATTCAAACAAAATATTACTACAATTTACATCCCCACAAAATCAACTTTAACCAAACGTCAAGTTCATTGTCCAGCTTTTGTCCTGGGTCTCTGATTCTGGTCCACGCTCGTCGGACACTCAGATGTACTCTGTTTCTTCTCCCCTTCTGGACCCCCACATCTTTCTTTACAGTACCAAAAAATGTCAGCTCAATTTCAAGGGCACAAACTTTTTTTCCTATACGTAGAGGAGTTCCAATAGAGCTTGTGCCAGTAGCTATCGCTGGATTTCAGAGGAAATATAAACATCCTAATTGTGCACATTTCAGCGCTGACCCTGGGTGACAAAATTCAGTTGATCCCAGGTTGAAAGTTGTTCCATTTTCCGAGACGGAACTAACTAACTGGTCGAACGTCAGTAAAAACCTAGTGAAAATTTTCCATTTTCCGTCACGGAATCAACAGATTCAACTGGATTCAACTGGATACTCAACTGGAATCAACTGGATTTCAAAACTGGTTCCAGTTGAAACCAGTGAAGTGGGTGGATACAACTGGAATTTTGACCTGGGGACAGTCTCAGGTGAGTCTGAGTCGCTACGTCGTTAAACACCCATCACAAGATTCGCTGAAGAGCTCTCCATCGCTACCACATGAAAAAGTATAACATTAGTGTCCATATTGCTCGTCCCTCATCCTTCATCCTTGGTGCAAAACAATTTATCACATCTCAGAGTATGGACAGTTAAAGTTTCCATGGTAATTGAGATCGAAAGTTTAAAATATATCCCCAAATCGTCCATGTCGTCGCCCACGGTCCTATGGCAAGCCATAAAGGCCATAACGTAGTGCTGCAACGAGTTGCGAAAAAGTAGCAACGCGTTGCGACATTCGCAACGCGTTGCGGACCGTCGGCCAATCAACAAATCATGAATTTATGTGACGTATTTCAAAAAAACGTTTGCGGCCTCACAACGCGTTGCAAACCTTCTCAACGCGTTGCGGCAGTACGTTTGACCCTTATTGCCTTCACAACGCGTTTGTGAAGTTTACAACGTCTTGATAACCTGCAACGCTTGTGAAGGCTTGCAAAGCGTTGTGAAGGCCATAAGGGCTCATAACGTATTGCCGAAACCGCATTGTGGTCTATTTTTTGAAGAACGTCACAGAAAATGCATGATTTGCATCTTGGCCGACAGCATGCAACGCGTTGCCAACAATGTCGCAACGCGTTGCTACTCTTTCTTCACACAACGCAGTGCCGGGCAATACGTGGATGAAACTTAGGATATTGTGACACATTAGAAAAACGCGTGTGAACGGGTCACCAAACGCGTCGTTGTGAAGGTTCGCCAACGCGTGTGTGATGAAGGCTTGCAAACGCGTTGTGAGTGCAACAACGCGTTGCTAGATACTTTGCATACGCGTTGCTGGGTTAATTTTGAAAATACGTCGCAGAAATGTCATTTCTAATTGGCCGACGCCCGCAACGCGTTGCCACTTTCTCGCAACGCGTTGCCGAAAGTCGCAACGCGTTGCACGAAATGTCGCAACGCGTCGTGAAGGGCGCATACGTAGGCCTTTATGGCTTGCCATACACGTCATGAGTCTGTCTGCAGCTGCTTAAAGTCAAAAGTCTGTTGAAGAGCAGCTCAAAACTTTCCAAGCCGCACACGAGTTAGTAACGACTGACTGCGACTGGACCCAACAGCGAACTGCAAGACCGGGGGAATCCCCAAAAGATTGAAGAAGGCTTGCCACGCTTCCCGCTGTTAATGTATAGACCCGTTAAACATCAGTTTACGTTCTGCAGTCCGGGTCACCCCCCACGTGACCTGGAAGTTGCTGCTCGCAGGAAAAACATTAGCGGTCACTGTTATATACAGCCCCCCCACCGATAGTAGATAGTGTTTTGCATTTAATTATTATCGTTCATAACAAGCTTTGAATTTCACCCATAAAAAATTTGTTTTAATTAACTTATATTTACTGCCCTGCATAAATCAACAATGCCAGACAGTTGCTGTTCCGTCGGTTGCGCTAATCGAAAGACTCCAAAAGACGAAAATCGACTGCATTTTTACCCTAGTTCTCATATAGCTCAAAAAGGCTTGTATCCAAAATTCTTACAAATGTATAAATTTTATGAAGACATATTATAAGGATGGTAAATCTGAAAAATTTGAATGGATATATTCAGGGTTGTACGATCAAATATACAGGGGGATACGACAAAAAAGTACATTAAAAATAACATTTCTTTTAACACTGCATTATTCAGGAAATTATGAAAATGAAAAAAAAAATTATATTACATATTTTATTTGTAATGCAGGTACTAAAAATCCCTTTCAGGCAATGTGGATTTTGGAGCGCATTAAAATAGGCATTTGTGCGATACCGGGTGCCAAAAAAGTAACCCCATTGTGAATTTAATGCATTTTTTCCCTAAAGAAAAATGTTTAGCTAATAATAGCATTCAATACATGTTTGTGTAAAGGCATCATCTTGAATATCATTTTGTATTCAATACATGTAATAGTGCAAACAGAAATATAGAGGGTGAATCACTCCCTTGGAACTACATGATATGTGACCTTTGAAATCAAACTAGCTGAATAATTAGTAAAACAAAGTGTTTAATTCTAATCTAATCATGACCAAGTGGAGCGATGTGAGCTTATAGGTGAGGACAAGAAAAAAATTTAGAACACAAAAAGGAGATGTAGGGCCTATGCAGGCTCAATGCTGGATGAAGGTAATTTGAAGGATATGAGCAACGAAACATTGTTAATGGATGAGCGAGTGATAAGACTAAGTTCTACGAGGGAGCTCATCAGTTGGAAGAAGCTTACAGTTCTTTTTTGATAATATTATATTTGATTTGGAACTGGATCCTTCTCTTCAAATTCCACTCAGGACAAGATGATTGGTGAGTAGGGACCCTCTACTTCCTTTGGTCTTATTTTTTTGTGTAAATTCCCAATTACCCCAAGCCTAGCATAGCTAGGCCTGAGAAAAAAATGTGATTTCCCAGGAAGCAGGGCAAATTTCCCACCAATTATTGGGGTTCCCACCATGCTTTGTATTTCTATACAATTTAATCCTCCGTAATGACAAAGTTCCCTTGAAGGGGAGATTCCTGATTTCCACATTTTTTCCAGGCCTGGGCATAGCTAGGTCTAGTCTTGGCCTTGGGTAGGACTATCACTATGCATGCATAGTAGGAGTAGAAGGCTAGGGACGCTAAATTAATAGAAAATAAAATTGTCACGGGATGCAGTTTTGACCAATCAGTGAAAAAGACTATGTATTCGGTACATAAAACGAATAGTGACTGGCCTTATATCGGGTGATGAACGGAGAGTATCGCTCCATCGTTGGCCTAGCATACCTGGGCCTACTATATATGTAGGCCTAGCACTGGCCTACTAGACTATGTAGGTCTAAGCTACTATTGTAGGCATAGAACTATGTAGGCTAGCATACTAGGTAGGCAAGCATACCTGGCCTACTCCCGGGGCCTACTACGCTGGGGTGGTTGATAGTTATTTAGGACAGGTATGCTAGGGCAACCCGGGAGCGATAATCTCCATTCATCCCCCTCATGACCAGTAAATAGTTGTTAAATATTTAACAAGACTGGCGATTTGGACATTTGGACAGTACATAAGATGTGGAAGTAAACAATTCTAATCAGGAAACTACCATGTCATGTATGTACCCAGCTGTAGCCTACACTGCAGTTTGCGGGGTAAGAATCTGTCCAGGACTTTGGAGACACCACCCAGGCATCCTCACGGCCTTTGTCCATTTGGCTTCTGCCCGCCGTGAACCAGGGCCGGATGAAACGAAACAAAACTGGGGGTTAGGAACTTGGTAAAAGAAGCATTCTTCACATAACCCGACCAAAGTAGTAATTATTATAAGCATCAGGATCTGCTATGCTTTTAGAGACCGTCGTTGAATGGGTTGTGTGTGGATGTTGGTAGATAACAGGTGCCGTAGTGCATCGATGGCAATCTTTTTTTGTTTTATATCTTCCCCCTCATCAGTAGAATCTACTCATAAGGATTAGGGGTAATTGTTCCTCAAATTTTGTTTTCAGTTCGCTAGCAAGTAGTACTCTCTGCGATTGTTTTTCGATAAATACTTAACATAGCCAATTTGTTCCTCTTCACCGATACTATCTGAAGAAAAAACAGTTCGCGACAACTTCCACCACAGATAGATGATGAGATTACACGCGTGTCAAGTACTGTTTACTATGCTGGGACAGCTGTGACCTTCGAAATGTGTTGCCTGCGAGGCTGCGCGCGCATTGTATTTATATTTTACAAATTGATGCTGAAGTCAAGATGTTAACTGGTTATACCTCCGTGTACATCTCGACGAACATGTTGCAAACCCCTCAATGCTCAGCTGTTGTGTACCAGTACATTTCTAAAAATAAATTATTTAAAGGGACTTTTTTTTTTCCCCTGCCTCACTTACACATGGGTAAATGTTTAAAGGTCCATGGCCCCGATCGCTAATAGCCTGTCCCCAGAAGTCCCAGATTTTACAGGAAGTGGCCAAAATTTGGATCAGCAAGAAAGAAAGCCTACTATTTTCTCATTTACCCGTGAAATTTAGGCGGATAATATATAAAGGACGTTTGGTTTGAAGTTATGAGTGAAAATATTGCCCTTTTGGTCGACCAATATTAATTTTACACAGTACTTATGGGGCTTTACAAAATCAAGTTTTTAGCTCTTACATCAAAACGGCTTGAAATATATCGGCGCGAAACTTGGCAGATGGAGTTTTGGGGTGAAGGCCATCTTATCAAGACGAAAATTTCATATGACGTGAATCGGGCCATCCTCCTTTAAGGTGGAAACCCGGTACAGGAGGATAACAAAAAAAGATGGCCATCGATTGCACTACGGCGACATGTATATCTACCTCATCCACACCCCAAGCCCATTCACGAAAGAGTCTCTAAAAGCATACAGATCCCTCGATGCTTAATAATACTGTGCATCGGGTGTAGCGAAGAAGTGCGTCTTTTACCAAGTTTATAACTCCCAGTTTTGATTCATTGTGCCCTGGTTTCCGCACGGGGCAGAAGACATGGACAGATCAATACCGAAACTGCCAAGTTAGTCCTCAGTGGGTACGTACATGACAAGTACAGGTTTCCTGATTGGAATTTGTTTACTTCCACATATTATTTTGTACTGTCCCCCCCCCAAAATCGATCAGTCTGATTCAAATATTAAACAAATAGTGACGGTATGAGGGTGATGTGATGGAGATTATCGCTCCCGAGGTGCCCTAGCATACATGGCCTACTATCACCCCGAGACGTAGTAAGGCCAGGGATGCTAGCCTAATAGTATTGCAGGCCCTACATGTATATGCTAGACTTTTTTACATAGTCTGTAGCCCAGTATGCTAGGCCTACATAGTTAGTATGCTAGGCCCAACGAGGGGGGAGCGAAAATCTCCATTCATCACCCGATTATAAGACCGCCAGTCAATATTCTTGTAATTATACGAAATGACATTCTTTGAATCACTGATTGGGAAAAACTACATCCCGTGACATTTTATTTTCTATTATTTCGGTGCCTAAGGCCTCCTCTCCTAACTAGGAATGATAGGTGGATATAGGCCTACCAAGGCCAAGACAAGGACCTAGATATGCCTAGGCTAGGGGTAAGTGAGAACTGGACACGAAAATAATACCAAAAAGTAAGTAGAGGGGCTACTCACCAATATCTGTCCTGAATGGAAGTTGAAGAGAAGGATCCGGTCCAAATCAACTAATATTATCAAAAAGAGTACTGGGAGGCTAAGCTTCCAATGATGAGCCCTCCATCGTAGAACCTTAAAGTATTATCACTCGCTCATCCAGTGCCGGGTTTCTGTTTGATATCCTTCCATGACCTGCATCCAGCATTGAACCTGCATACATCTGCCTTTTTGTGTTTCTATTTTTTTCTTGTTCATCACCTATAAGCTCACATCTGCTAACACTTGGTCATGATTAGATTAGAAATTAAACACATTTGTTTTAATAATTATTCAGCTAGTTGATTTCAAGGTCACATATCATGTAGTGTCCAAGGGAGGTTGATATCAGCGCATTTTGACCACCCTCTATATTTCTGTTGCACTAATTACATGTATTGATACAAAATGAAATTCAAGATGATACCTTTACACAAACATGTAATAATGAATGCTATTTTAGCTCAAATTTTTTCTTTAAGGGAAAAAATGCATCAAATTCAATTAGTTTTTTTGCACCCTGTATAGTACACCTGCCTATTCTAAAGTGCTACAAATAACACATTGCCTGAAAGGGATTTATTAGTACATTCCAAATATGAATATATTTTTTTTTTCATTTTCATGTTCTAATAATGCAGGGGCCTGGGGGGGGGGTTGGGGGTGGGGGGAGTGGGTGGGGGGTTGTTTAAAAAGAAATGTTATTTTATGTACTTTTTTGTCGTATCACCCTGTATATTTGGTTAGTACACCCGGAATATCCATTAAACTTTGCAGATTACAATCCTTATATATGTTCTTCATAACCATGTATCCATTTGTAGAATTTGGGATCACAGCTTTTTGAGCTATAATGAGAAATACTGGTAAAAATGCAGTGCCATTTTCAACCGCTATTTGCGCCTTTTGTCCTTCGATTAGTGCAACCGACGGAACAGCAACTGTCTGTCTGGAATTTTCAAATGGTCCCATGGCCAAGTTACATAACAACGAAGCTAATATTTTCAACATATTTCCCATGGCTCCTTGCTTCTGAAACATAGTTCAGGACATCATAATCATGCCCGGGGCTGAGATAAGGGCTTAGGTAGTTTCAAATGGCGCCAATTAAAAAAAAAATGGCGGGAAATCCGGAGTCCATCCCAACGGAATTCGACGTTAACATGTAACTATCCAATCATGGGTGTCCCCTGAACAAAATGATACCACTCACGGAGGATCTTGGGGTGGGGTGCACGGGGGTAGGGCTATCATTTTGCAACAACTTGAAAATTTTCGCAGTGCCCTTTAAAGGTTATATGAAAACTGAGGGTATCATAACGAAGGCGTGTGCTTCTCACAAGCAACAATAAACACATGGGTTATTCGGGGGCTCATAACATCACTCAGTATTGCTTCAAGTGCATCGGTAGCCAATCACTTCCATGCGTATGCTATCCATTATTTCCACCTGTTGTATGACCGGAGGAACCTTCCAACCCTTTGTCTGGAAATGGTAATATTCTACAACGTCAATGCCATTCCTCATTAGCTGGAAAGATCTATAAGGAAGAAAAATAAAAAACGGCCCTAGACCTCCATCCGTTGTCCTAAGTCGCTTATGATTTGTCTTTCTTGGTGAGACCTTTCCCCCGAGTGCCCTAAACGTATTTTAACATGTTTAGAATGTTACAAATGTCACTGCCTGTAAATGTGAACCAATCGAGTAAGTGTATAATTTATCTTCTGGTGCAGTAAACATTTGTCCCTCGAATGCCATCCAGGCTTTAAACAGTTAGAAGAATGTCAAAAGACCCATCCTGGTTAAAGTTGAGCCCAATTAGGTAAAGTCATTCATCACTTGTCGTCTGGTGCAACCTTTGCCCTCCAATAACCTCCTACTGGGGTTTGTTAAATTTCTTATCAATTCTTTGACTGACACTCAACACTAAGGTTTAATCTTAGCATGAAGAAAATGGGTAACAGCTTTTGAATGATAAGTGCCACTTGTCCTCCGCCATATCTTAAATCATTTTACAGGGTTCTTTGGGCAGGAGATTTACTGGCGGCATAATAACATTCTGCGCTACTTTACAGAAAAGAATTCAAACCGGATTCTTAAAAACCTGCAATTACTCGCGATCAGCCCAGTTCTAGCCAGGAGAAAACATCCACCGTTTACTACTAGTTGTACTGTCAACCAATCGTATCCCTGAATTAACTATGTCTATTATGGGAAGGTTTGAAAAAAGTTCCACTGTTCCATTTGAACTAAATATATGAATTATATTATTATTATTACTATTATTTTATTAAAATAACATAATGGCAATGCACCTTTTACTGAAAGCTACACAGCGCAGAGTGAAAAGAAATAAAATAAAGTTCACTAAATGAGGCAAGCAGGAAATCATCGTAACATATTGTGGTTTTAACCGACTCTAAAATAACGTCACAACAATCTGATATAATTAAATATGGGTGTGGACTGTATTTGGGTCATTCTTCGGTAAAGTGTACATTTCACGTCCGTCGACTTTAAAGGTTTAAAACTTAACACTCAAGTGGACAAGGTCTTCCTACTTCCGTTGGTGGACAAGAGGGGTTCCATGGACTCCCCTATGGAAACCATTTTCCCGATAGAAATTTTGCACGAAATATATTCCTCACATGCAGGATCATAAGACAATAACAATCAAGCAATAAAATTAGAATTCCAAAAAGAAACCTTAAAATAAGGGGCAAAACATTATTTTCAAATTCAGAAAAAAAGGAAACACAAATTGACACGGTAGGTGGCATTGTCTGTCGTGTAATTTCCCCCATTGGTTTGTACAGTGGCGTGATGGAGATATGGCAAAACTAGTGATCACTGTTCACCTCGGGAATCTACGGCAACGAGGGCGAAACCCGAGGTGAGCGAAGTTCTAATTGAAGAAACTGTTTATATTTACTCACTATTTTGTATCCCTCTATCTACATTGAACTCGTATGTACATTTTATCTACAGCACAATTATCAAAGTATGTCTCTATCTCCTTGTCTGGTGGAAAAAAGTCTTCCCATGTACAACCGTATGACACTAGAAATTGCCGTCGACTGAGCTATATGTATCATAGAATGTAATGTGCTCGATGTGCGTACGTGAAGCATCTGTGTAAGGACTAATGTTATTGTTTTCGCACTGCAAGAGGCGAATTTTAGGGGCACCGAGAGGCGAATTTATTCGTTGGATTTTGACATGAAAGAGGTAAAAAATCTGTGATTGAGGTAAATATTCTGACTCAGGATAGTCTCAGGTATTTACAGAAGCCGTTGATGGTCAAATGCTTCAAATATAGAGGGAATAGGGGACTAGGGATCGTGTCGTTGCGGGTAGGTTTTTGACCCGCAGCCTCGCGCTCGAGGTCTGGTTCTAAACGGACTATGGCAAAACCAAAAATCAAAATGATCGCTATCAGCATAATAGGGTTAACTGAATAATGATATTTATTGTTTAATTAGATAAATATGAAAACCTTAAACAGAAAAAATACTCTTAATTACTTGTCCGACCAAGAAGGGGTGGTGTTTACCACCCCCAACGGATTCCTGTCGCATAAACGCCTAAGTTCTCCTTACGCAATTTTTAGCAAATACATGGAGGGACACCTTCCAGGGTGTCCCGTCAAAGTCGGAAGGTGGTGGTGGTGGGGGGGGGGGGTGTTGCCACCTTCTTATACTTTACTGTACTTTTGTTACGTATGATCCTACTGTAAGAAAATACTGACAATATTTGTATTTTTTTTCTTATTTTTTGATTTGTAAATTTTTCAATTGCGTCTTTTTCATATTCCATGCTAAATGCGACCCAACATGGGACAACCACCCACTTCTGAATATTAGCTATTTCTTAATCTTGTAATATATTTCATCTGGGCTGGTTCCAGAGTTTTTATTGTGACTTTTACTTTTTAATATATAATCTTCTGTCTGTGTATTTTAAGTTTACCCTGCGTGTCTCCATCTCCTGGAGCACATATCTGGGCTTGGGCTTTTTAATGTTTTCCTTTGTTATTATCTGAAGATTGTAATACCGTGTGTGAATAACGGCATCTATGGTCTCTATATTTCCCAGAGGTTGTTGTTTTTCATTGTTTAATTTATACTTTGTTTTATCACTAGGTGATTGCATTATGAAAATCAGAATCACAGTAGCTCTATCCTTTCTTTTTTCAACTTTTATCATGGGTGGGCACTTCCGTTAGTGCATGGGGGGGGGGGGGGGGGGCTATATATATAAACCGGATATATTGCAGCGTTAAAAAACGACAGCCGTATAAAAGTGGCCCTAACACCCCCATGCAGTTAATTGTTAAACATTCCAAAGAACTATTCATGTTAAGTATGTTGCCAATTCTAAAAATCGATGTCCTATCGAGGATCGTAAAAAGTTATGTCTTTTATTCCAAAATGTTGATAATCTACAAGGTTAAAAAAAACACCATCAAAAATTCAAATTCTTGGTCATACAGTCTAGGTCAAATATTGATCAACATCTCACAAATCGACAAATATCAAATATTTTGATTTTTATGTCTAAAATGCCTTGTCTCAAACTTTTGGTCATCTCCGCCACGACAAATAAAAAGGTGTCTTGAAAAAAAAAGGATTACCTGTTGCCATCATATTTGACACCTATACCAAGGTTCTTGCTACTAATAAAACTAAACGAGAAAAAAATTATTTTGTTTCGATGGAAACCATGCACAAGTAATGATTTTAATGAGCTTCCAGATGCGTACTTTTATTGAACGTCATCTCCGTCACGTCATAGAATGTATCAATCTTTGAAACTCCGGTGATTTTATGGTAACACCATCATTAGCGTCATAAAATTGATGAAATGATGAAATACGGTGCAAAAACTATATAGGACAAATATGTGACGGGAATGATGAAGTGTATCGACAGACATATCGTTAAGAAAGTCGAAATTAGTCCATATTCTTAAAAGAACAAGGTTTAAACTTCTATCTAACTGGTTCCTTCTTCAGGGGATGATGCACTGTGAGATGACTAAGACGGTAGTGTTTCTATAGTTACTCGAGCTCCCGTATTTACTTCAGGTACATCCCATGGTCATAACTAATCTAGTTTCCTACCACTAGCCCAAGTTTTTTTATGTTGCATAAACTATATTTTTAAAAATAAGTTTGGGGCCACCTGATTTTTGACTTAAAAAACCAAAATGCGGCCAAAATATCAATTTTTGCTAAAAATTGCATATTTCCCGTCGTAAAATTCGCACAAAAACAAGAATTCCCCGCTTTTAATTAACAAAGGCACAGATCTTTGCCTTGACAAAGGCAAAAAAATTCGATTTTTGTTTTATCCTAACCTACAAAATTCAAATGGCCGCCTGAACGCTCTATAAGGCTATACGTGGCCATAAAAGTAAGTTTTCAGATATATCGGTATCCGGAACATGCTTATGACTTATTGTTGACTCCATCGCAAAATCTACTTGGCTATAATTTTGCCTCGAAATTGAAACCAAAATCAAATCAACTGGCTGCCAAAATATCATTTGCATCAAATTTTTGGCTAAAAAGGTATATGTCGTCGTAAATGCGCACAAAAACTTGAAATTTCCTCTTTTAATGTACATAAGCAGACGGCCATTGCCTATTCAAATTTCCATTGTGATCAAGTGACCCAAAAGTTCAGAATGGCCGCCACAAACGTTGAATACAAATAGCGTAATTATAGTGTATCTTTCAGATATGGATCATAATGTAAAATTATTAACTTGTGAGCTTCCTACCACAAATGATAAACGGCTATCATTTTGCCTCAAAATGGCAGCCAAAAAATTAAAATTGGGGCCAGGCATACAACCTTTGTCTATCATCCATTATATGTATTGGCCGTCGTAAAATTCGCACACAAACTCAGAATTTCCCTCTTTTTTTTTGGTGTACCCAAGAAGGTAAATTTCCAGTTTTTATCACGTAACGTGGCTGCATCCTGGCTTGATCTACATCAACGTTTTTAGGACGTGCACAGTATTGGTGATGGTTGGTTGAGCGCTTTGGTCCAGGGAACCCTCCACTCCAGTTGCAGTAACTGTAATGGCATTGTTTTCTCTTTTCTTCATCTACAAACGGAAGCCCATGCAATATTTGTTTGTGGACAAGTTAGGATTGATGGCGAGGTGAAGAACAACACCTTGCCAAATCATGCCCCTTAGCAGTTCCTTAGATTGGAACCATAAGGTAGGGCTCCGAAGAGAAAGCAAGCTCCATTCAAGTCTGGCTGTCACAGGACCTAGCTTGGTGTGATGCTTGCGTCCTGCTGGTAGTCCTTCCACTGGCGGGATGTGTAGTGTGCGACTAACTCCCAACTACCACACTTTCTTGTTGTTTCTTGTAACTCAATGTATGTTAAGTTCGTAGACATTTTTGAAAAGTCCAGCGCCTTCTTGGTTTCGTTATTTGTCAACCCAAGGAATTGAATCAATTTTCATCAGAGGTCTGGTTGGTGAATCCCTGGACCCCCACTCTACTGGGATTAGTTCACTTCCACAGCTTATTGTGCTTCTTGTAAGGTCTTCATTGCATTTCTTTCGTTGTTATTCCATATTCTCTTCTGCCAGTAGGTGAGCTCAATGACAACACCTTTCTTCTCCTTGTAGGAGAATAGATGGTGACATCTGGTTCTCTGTGACTGGTGTCCTATTTTTCCGCGGGAATGTAAAAAGGAGTTTGTATTCATCCCACACACAGTCCACACAGAGCACACGGTCCAAGAGCATTTTTATTCGCATGTCTTCAGATTGACTAGTGTAGGAAGTGTATCTGTATGGCTGTAGGAGAATTTCAGCATTCCTGGTGAACAGGAGTAGAGGAGGTTATTCCAGCTGAGTCCATTTGCATTGCGATCTCCCAACATA
The DNA here is from genome assembly GCA_023653785.1 of Ophioderma brevispina. NCBI lineage: Eukaryota > Metazoa > Echinodermata > Ophiuroidea > Amphilepidida > Ophiodermatidae > Ophioderma > Ophioderma brevispina. The sequence goes on along the minus strand of JAMKCH010085708.1, from coordinate 68,414 downwards.
GCCATTTGCCTTTCTGGGCCTTACTATATAGGGAATCCAACATCTGTTCCTCTGAACTTCTTTCACAAGTGCAGACCGGGCCATTCTGTTTTCCTTTCTTGTTCAACTTGTCAATGTCTTTCCCAGACTGTTATCGAGCCTGCTCCGGCTAGGCTGTCCTTTGCAAAGTTTCCCTTTCGTGTAGCTTCTCTCATCCCATTCCAGTTCTTTTTTCCCACCGCATATTGTCAAATGGTGGTATTTTCATAACTGTCATACATTTGGTGGATAGGGGCCTTTAGGTGCAGACCTTTGTTGTTTCTGTTCCTGTACAAGATGGTGGATTGGGACACCTTAGCAGTCCTGCCCACCTCTTCAGGTAGCGAGCTGGACAGAGTTTCAGATTCTTGGCAGTGAGATAAGGAAGCAGTAAATGAAAGTCCCCTGAAATTTTGACTAACAGTATTTTTTTCGTATATCCACATTCTTATGGCTGTTCACCTGGTCATGTCAGTCTTCTCCAAGAGATCCTTAAACTTGGTCTCCACACTGACCACATCTCTTTGTCACTGATTTTAACATCACTGGTACTGCTCTCAATTGGATAGCATACTTACAAGATCGTTCAAACCGTGTCTTAATATCTGGAATGGAATCTGATGAGCACAATTGCTTTATGGGGTTCCAAAGGGTCGGTGATGGGTCCGGGGTTGTTCACAAAATATACTTACCTATTGGCAAAATCTTCAAAAATATGGACTAACATCATATATTGCTGATGACACACAATATACACCCATTTAACCCCAGATTCCCGTGACACTGCTGTTGTCAATATTCAATTAACAAGTGCATTGAAAATATCAAAGTGTGATGGATGAAAACAAACTGAAACTAAATGGTCGAAAACTGAACTCTTTATTGCCGGATCTAAGCACAACTGTAAACTCCTTGAGCATAGTGCGTCGTCAACATTGTTGCACTAAAATCATGCCTAGCCAGAAAGTGAAAAACCTCCGTGTGTACTTTGACTCACATCTGACGATGAATGATCCATGTCACTTCACTTTGCCGATCATTAACTACAGCTTCGCAACATAGGGAAGAATCGTAATTATATTGACAAGGATACATGCCATCATGCCATCCGACGCTCATCACTCACGCCTGGACTTTCAAACTCACTCTGTATGGAATCACTCAAAGGACATGCAAAAAATACAAATCGTGCTGCTCTACTGATTTTTTCAAGCAACTAGGCGGGATCATACATCTCCGTTAATTCGTGAACTGCACTGGTTACAGTCAAAGAAAGGATTCTTTTCAAACTTCTGTTACTTATTTACAAATCACGAATGATCTGGCTCCATCATATCTGGTGGGGACATGTCATTCTCAACCACACCGTTGCACAGACTCACATTTTCTTCGCTCATACACAGACAGCACCCGTCTATGTCATAGAAATCACACATCTGCTGGGGACAAATCCATTCATAAATTGTGCACCGCAACTCTGGAATCAACTTCCACGTTCTATTAGGTCATCAAATACAATCACCACAAATTCACATCTACTTCCAAAACTCACTTAATCCTAATGTCTAATTGGTTTGCTCTTGGGTTGCTATTGTGTTGAGGCCTTTTGCTATCCGCTTTGGTCATTTTTGTAAAAGCGTTAATATCTAATTGTGTAATTGGTTGGTGTTATTGTTCACTGGGGTCCTTGAAGAGTCTTCTTGGCCACGAACCTCATGGATGCATGGTAGATAAGGGGAGCGCATTTTCAATCTATGCATAGATGAGCATCAAAGGATGCATATGATGTTGGATTCTTCCATTCTATGGATACATAGATATTCTCATGGTCAGAACTTTTACACTTTGTAGACTCTGCCTTCATTGTTCTAGTACACTTTAGGGATGTCTTTACTAGTCAAAGTAAGCTATTTGATCCATCTACACCACTTGGCTACTATGGTAAGATCGCCTGCATAGTCTTTCTGATCTATTGTGGTATCTACCAGGTTTCCTATGTCTTTTTAAAAATAAGGAGCGGACCCCTGACTTTTGTTTAGGGGGAAATTGCCTAGATTTAACAAGACAAATAAACGCTACTTCCTTTTTGCGGTGGTGGATCCGTCAGGGTGGGTAGTTTATTTTCCTTTGGGATGTAAGGGATTCTATAGCTGGCTTGATATAGGAATACATCAATGTTGGGCACGTTCTAAGAAAAGTTTTCAAGTTCAGGTTGCGGGCCCACAGCCAGCCATGGTTTTCAATCTCTATAGGTTTACGTGAGACAACTGAAAAGCTATTTCTTTGGTACATCAAAAAGAGGAGAAAAGGAAATTCTGAGTGTGTGTTATGTTTACGACGATTAATTGGTATCGCCCCGCCATTTTTTTTTGGCTGCCATTTTGAGGCAAAATGATAGCCAATTATCATTTGTGGTAGCAGCTCAACAAGCTAATAATCATCATTTACATTATGATCATATCCTGAAGAATAAACTTATAATTACGCTTATTTGTATTTAACGTTTGTGGCGGCCATTTTGAACTTTTGGGTCACGTGATCAAACAATGGAAATTTTAAGTTTATCGAGGCAATGGCCTATGCCTATGTACATTAAAAGAAGGAAATTTCAAGTTTTAGTGCGCATTTTACGACCGAAATATACCCTTTTAGCCAAAATTTGATGCAATATTTGTGTTCTGGCAGCCATTTTGATTTTGTTTTTGGCTGAATTTCGAGGCAAAATTATAGCCAAGTAGATTTTGCAATGGAAGCTCAACAATAAGTCAATAAGGCATGTTCCGGATTACGAATATAATCTGAAAATTACTTTTATGGCCATGCATAGCTGTATAGAGTGTTCATGGCGTCCATTTTGAATTTTGTAGGTTACGGATGAAAAAAATCGATCTGTGCCTTTGTATATTAAAAGCGGGGGATTCTGTGTTTTTGTGCGAATTTTACGACGGAAATATGCATTTTTAGCCAAAATTTATATTTTGGCCGCCATTTTGTTTTTTAAGTCAAAAATCAGGGTGGCCCCAAAGCTTATTTTAAACAATATAGTTTATACAACGTAAAAAAACTAGTGGCTATGTGGTAGGAAACTAGATTAGTTATGACCTGGGATGTACCTGTCTATCTAGGGAAGTTTCCCTAGACAGTCTCAGTAAACAGTTATAGATGGGAGACAGCTCATATCCCTGTGAGGTGTTGATCGTGGAATGCTTCACATATCTTTCGTGTGTCGCTCCATTGTCCTTTTCTAGGATTTTAACATTGGTCCAGTCAATCTCATGGCCAGACTTGGCATGACATGACACTTGAGAACTGGAACTTGGAGCTGTTGACTTATGCTCTTTAAGTCTTATTTTCAGTTTATATTCTTATAAACATGCTAAAGATTGGGCCTAACTTATTTCTATTTGTGTAGTTCACATAATGTCGTCTACATTTACTATTACAAAAACGTAAAATTTAATACCGTGACGAAAATGACCTCATATGTACAGCTTACTGAAGAATGACAAATTTAAAACTATTCAGTGACATCATAGGTGTTTCCTACTTAAAATGTTAAATGTTTTTGTAGAAATGAAAAAGTTGTCTATATCTAGAAGGAAAATGTAAATCTGATGATGTAATGTTATTTGGAGCACATCAAATATTATTGAATAGTCTGCAATTGACCAAAAGTACGAGAGAAATTGCTGGAAAATATTATCAACATATAGTTCTTATAATGTCGAAAACGATTGTCTCAAAAAAGTGGTACACTCAGAAAAAAATGGTTAAATATGAAATTTCAAAATAAGTCATTGAAACTTAGTATAATATTAAAGAACAAAGACTGGGCTTTCCAGTAGTGTTTGTTTCTTCTTCTTTGCTTTTGTCAATTCAGAGATATTATCAATTTGGTGCGATACTCCAAAATCGAATTTGTGCCACTTTCATGCATAAGCAGAGTTGTTTCGAGTACTAGCCTGTGCCATGCTCTCTTGAAGCTCACAAAAGATTGCAACTTGGCAAAAGAAACAAAACACAGATTAAAGTACAAAAGGGAAGTCTAGTTCTCTTGACACAAGCTTTAATAGTCAACATAATAGTTCAATGATAAATATTTTCTTTCCGATAAATAATAAACTACAAATATTTATTGCACATTTTTCATTGAAATGGAGCTTTAAATTTATTACAAAATTGGTATCTGTTAAATTATGCCAGACGGAATATAATTGCAACCGAAAAAATCTGTAAACCGCCAATGGCGGTATGGACGGATTGTTTTTTTCTCCTAGGGTATGTGCAGCTCTGGGGCGTTGAATAATATGGGTGTACATTGTGTATATAGTCTATACTTGACGCAAGAAGGTGGAGACCAAAAAAGTGGTCTTACCTTGGTGTAAGATATTCATGAGTTAGACTAGAGTAAAGACTCTTTTACGGAATAAAACTGTACAATCCTTGTAATCCTTTGATCCTCTTATAAAAGCATTTCAGGCTAGGCTAATTTCATGAGGGTCTTAAATTAGAGGATGAACCAAAAAAAGCCTAAGCCAGCCTGCTGCATGGAATGGGCACTTGAAGACTAAGTGGACTGTTGCAATGGCGTAGCAAGGATTTTTTTTAAAATGAAAGAGTGAAAAATCACTTGAATTCGGAGTAATTTTAAAATAACCTAATCGCGGGGGCGTTTCGCCTAAAAGAGCGAGAAATTGCAGCCTGACACTTTAACTCGAGGGTTAACCGAACTCACTCTCTTACGGGGCTCAAATGGCCCACTCTCTTCGGAGTGAAGCCCACTTGAACTTCTTATCGAGCGGCTTTGAGCTCTAAAAGAGTGAGAAAATGCTCTTTTTCGGAGTGAGTTTTTATCTTATATTCTGGCCTGTGGGGGTGTTGGGTTATGAGTTCTGTGGTAGTGTTCATGTATTATGAGTTCTGTGGTACGCGTTCATGTATGGTTTCTGGGTAGGTTTTTGGTTACCAGGTTTCTGTGAGATACTATGGTAGGAAGAACCGTACTTAAACACCCATAGGAAGATTCCTGCTGTCGGTACGCAATACATCCCATGACCAGGAACTCCTTTGTTTTTGAAACTCAATATTCTTACATCAGCACCTCTAGCATTTAAAACTGTTATATTTAGGCTGTATGGAAGTTGACGGTGGGAAAACGGGCAGCATTTTCTTTTGCATTGCAGAAGAAATGGGACCAAGTTTGCCAATGGGGCAGACGCACTTGAGTATACTTGGTGCTCTCTTTACATTTATTAACTTTATATGGCTCGTACTCTATTTTTAAAACTTGGTGGTTTTTTTCCGTTGCCAACGTCTTTTTGGTAGATTTCCTTTATTTTTGTGAACATCGTATAACTGTGCAAATTGCAGTTGGTCAATTTGCAAGAAAATCCTGTTTCCATGAACAGTTATAAATACACTTTAGTTGAATGTGTGTGATTATTCCATATACGTGATGTGTTGTTTAAGTAAAGCAAAGTGTTTTGGGAAGTGTTGAACAATGTTTCTAATTACAGTTTTTGAAGTCCATTTTTTTCTCTCGGTATATTCAGGTAATTGATTCGGTTGTCTATACTGCTCTTAACATAGATGATAAAATATGAAGAGCTTAAAGTCCATGGCCATAGGCTATCAAAATTGAGATTTTATATACATTTATTATAATTGGAACATAAAACTTTTAGTGCTTTTTGACGTTTTTATCTTCTTCTTCAGTTACTGATATATTCAGATTTTAAAGTTTCTGCAATTTTTGGGCCTTTTCACAAAAAATAGAATTAAAAAGAGCACAAAATTGTGGAAATGTATTTTGTACCTTTTGGTGATATTACACTGTTATTTTACATTTTAAAAGAAAAGAATGAGTTATTGTTCGCGTTTAGTTTAGTAAGTCGTATTTTACTAAGAGGACACGTAGCAATTCTATCACCTACACTGCAAAACTGTTTAGAAACGTGGTGCAAATTAGTGTTTAGGTATTAAACATGTCAAATCTCTAAATACTTGGTTTCAAATCTCTAAACACCCAAAGTCAAATGCCTAAAAATGTTTAGAATTTAAACATGGTTAGATATAAGGTGTTTCGATATTAAACAGATATTTTACAATGTTTAGAAACGTGGTGCAAAACAGTGTTTAGAAAGGTGTTTAATTTCTAATCACTGTTTCAGCATCACTCAAAAACCTTTTAATTGGTGGAAACCCCTGGGAAAGTACTAAAGGAACGCTGAAAATCCCCAACCCGGGCTTAAAAAAACGAAAAATACTAAATTTGGCAAGCGAAAATCCTGTATTCATGGCATCTCTGCAAAAATATGGAAATATGAATTTTACAGTACCATAATGGCCTATTGGCAGGAAAATTCGAATTCAATTTATATGAAATACCTGTAAAATCTTATGCAACCACAAGCTGTACGCAATCCGGTCTAGCAAGAGGACATCTTTTTGTAAGAGAAATATACTTATTCCAATTGTCCGCAGAATAAACGTCTACACATGACTCACTATTTGTGCAAGAAATGTGTGAATAATATGAACGGTGCCACTGATTACGAGGTTATTTACGATGGTATTAAATGCAAATCTCAATAAAAAATCAGTACTTGAATTTCGACTTTATATCATGAAATTTGTCCTCTCTGCTAAGAAGAATAATAGCACTAACTGAGACTTACTACTTACATATTCCCTTGAAATCACCGCGAAAAGATAAAAGATAGATATTGTATTTATGAATCTACTGTTTTCATCAGAGAAGAGACGTTTTCCCTGTGATATTACTTGCTATAGTTATGAGGAATATTTTTGGTTCAAAGTGGTGAAAATCACCGGATCATTTTAATAATTATTGTCTCATTTACCGTCCAAAGTAGCACTTTTAGTCTGTTTTTACGAAATACTTCAAATACATTTTTATTGTTATGAACATTCATTTCAATGTAAAAATGGAACTGACAACTTTTATGTTTCCTTTTATGTTTCCTATTTTAAATTTTAAAAGAAACGAATGAGTTACTATTTGCGTTTAGTTTAGTAAGTCGTATTTTACTAAGAGGACACGTAGCAATTCTATCACCTACACTGCAAAACAGTGTTTAGAAACGTGGTTCAAATTAGTGTTTAGGTATTAAACACGTCAACTCTCTAAATGCTTGGTTTCAAATCTCTAAACACCCAATGTCAAATGCCTAAAAATGTTTAGAATTTAAACATGTTTAGATATAAGTTGTTTAGATATTAAACATATATTTTACAATGTTTAGAAACGTGGTGCAAAACAGTGTTTAGAAAGGTGTTTAATTTCTAATCACTGTTTCAGCATCACTCAAAAACGTTTTAATTAGTGAAAACCCCTGGAAAAGTATGTAAAAGAACGCTGAAAAGCCCCAAACCGGGCGGAAAATAACGAAAAAACACTAAATTTGGCAAGCAAAAATCCTGTATTCATGCATGATTTTCCCTGAAAAGTGGCATCTCTGCAAAAATATGGACATATGAATTTTACAGTACCATAATGGCCTATTGACAGGAAAATTCGAATTTAAAGAGACACTGGCACATTTGAAAAATAGTGCGCCCTCAAGATTTTTCAAAATTGATACTTTGCATGGTTGTAAAGCTTTCATAAACAAAAGCCCTCACCCGAAATGATTAAGACCAAATCAGCTTCCTTATGGGTAAACAGAACGATTTTATAATTTAGCGTCGCCGGCGACGTTAAATTCAGCAGACGACGAAAATGGCTTTTAACACAAGAACGCGCACTCCGTATGCATGTTTCTCACGCTATGCACACTGTTTGACCGGTCTATAACCTTTGTGTTTTAATATCAGTGAGTACGAGTTAAAAATATTCATGTAATATACACATTTGTTGATTAAAGTTATGGAAAAACTTAAAAGTGGGCCTACAAATTACCTGGATGTCTTTATCCTCATATCAATGTCCCTATCTGTTTTGGGGTATGTTATTTTTATGTGTAAAATATATCTCTGTTCTTCCAATGACCTAGACTATCGTTTGAGAGCAAATTGAAGAATTTCATATTTTGTGAAAATGTGCCAGTGCCGCTTTAATTTATATGAAATACCAGTAAAATCTTATGCAACCCCAACCTGTACGCAACCCGGTCTAGTAAGAGGACATCTTTTTGTAAGAGAACATATTTATAATATATATACTTATTCCAATTGTCCGCAGAATAAACGTCTACACATGACTCGCTACATGTGCAAGGAATGTGTGAATAATATGAACGGTGCCACTGATTACGAGGTTATATACGATGGTAATGCAAATCTCAATAAAAAAATAAGTACTTTCAGTACCTGAATTTCGACTTCATATCATGAAATTTGTCCTCTCTGCTAAAAAGAATGATAGCACTAACTGAGACTTACTATATTAGGGCGAATCATTTTCCCTTGAAATCACGGCGAAAAGTTAAAAAGCATTAAATATTGTATTTATGAATCTACTGTTTTCATCAGAGGAGAGACGTTTTCCCTGTGATATTACTTGCTATAGTTATGAGGAATATTTTGGTTCAAATTGGTGAAAATAATTATTGTCTCATTTTCCGTCCAAAGTAGCAAGTTTAGTCTGTTTTTACGAAATACTTCAAAGACATTTTTATTGTTATATGAACATTCATTTCAATGTAAAATGGAAAGTTTATTTCTTCTCGTCCATTTTTCCTTTGCTTCTATTTTCATGCTCGTGTTTATCCCTTATAGTATTGAATGATAGCAAGTGCAGCACAACGACATAAAATAGTTTTAAATAGGCCTGGGGTTTTGTCTCTATCATTCAACGAATTCTAAAGCTCCTTGCGTAACGCGACATTCTTGAAATACCCGTGGGCTTCCTGCATTGCAATTGAAAACTAAGGGACGGAAGGCATTGTCCTGACATATAAATAGTTGTTCAGCGGCACATACGTAAATTGGTATATTGCGGAAGAAACGTCCCAGTTTCGGTGGATGATATTTACGGCGTTAAAATACAGTGGTTAGCTAAACGACTTGTTAAAATATTTAACCTGCGGTTTCTTAAACAGTGCGTTTAGCTAACCACAGTTTAGGCCTAACCACCGTTTATTTTAAACATCGTTTGAGAATACGGCCCATAATTGTTAATTCTCTACACTTAAGTGGCTGAGCGGTCCTATAGATGATGTGACCTATGACGTCACTTGTTGACATTCAGGACGCCCTCTGTTGTTTTCTGGCAGGCAAAATATCACAGTAGTTTCTATGACAGACCACATAAAATCTGGTTATAAATTACTTGCAGAATCTTTCCTGATCTAATTGGTCACAAAATGCAGCTGGTAGCATTAGCTTATTATGCTTGATAAGAAAGTTAGTATTATTTAATTCGAAACAAAACAAAAGTTACAGCAAAAAACAGAATTTTCCCATGCAAAGTATAGGTGCTTTTGCCTGCCAGTTTCTCTCTTACACCAACAGGGGGCGCCATAAACATAAACAAATGTCACATCATCTATATGGACCCTCATGTTTTTCGCGATATCGTACTTGCGGTTGAGATTTATGCGGCACAGGGACATACAAAAGTTTTAAATAAGCCCAGGGTTTTGTCTCCATCAAATTCTAAATCTCCTTGCATAACGCGACATTCTTGAAATTTACCCGTGGGCTTCCTGCATAGCATTTACAACTACAGAAAGCATTATCTGACATAAATTGTTCACGCGCACGTAATATTATAGGCGAAGATAAGTCACAGTTCGGTGGATGATATTTACGGCGTTAAAATACCGTGGTTAGCTAACCTGTTAAAACATTTAACCTGCGGTTTTTTAAACTGTGCGTTTAGCTAACCACAGTTTAGGCCTAACCAACGCTTATTTTAAACATTGTTTGAGAATACGGCCCTTAATGTTTATATATTATGTTTATATGTTATGTTTATATGTTAAATATTTTGAATGCACGTCGTTCAATTCAATCTAACCGCATGTGACTTACTAGGAATGTATCTTTTACTATATCTTTTTACTGACTAAAGCTTTTCGCCAGCAGGGCTTCTTCAAGGCCAGTCAGTTGATATTTCCTCAAATTTGGTGATTTGGTGCCCAAAAAATCCGTCATTTTTCTTCCCGCCAGGGAGACAAGGGGGGAGAAAGAAATGGGGGCGCATATTCCCCCATGCCGCCCCCTGGCGCCGCCACTGGGCCGGTGATGGTAGGAAAAAGAGGGAGAATGGCCGATAAGTCTGTTGTCGTGTGCATTGCTACTCCCGACTCGTGGATGGGGATGGGATGTGACGGAGAATTATTTTTTATCCATGCAGAAACAAGTTGAATGGACCCCGAGCACCTAACTTTATATTTTGTGCTTTCTACTATAGGATTGATTGCTTTGTTAGGTAGATAGGTAGATAGGTAGGTAGACAGGTGGGGGATGGATGGATGATGAGTGAGTTCCAGCAGGTTTAACATACTTGCTCGCTCTTGCTTTCCTGGGCATGAGCACTGCGGCATGAAGATATTAAAAAAATGCAGAATCCTGGATAAACTTGCATTTTTATTAAAAATGAAAATATGATATGAGGAGAGTGGACATATCTATTCCACCACCTTCTCATTCTTAACACTTAAGTGACCAAGGGGCGGGTCCTAGGGACCCTCAAAATTGGAGTTATATGGTAAAAATGACAAAAATGGTAAAAAGGGTCAATCTCAATTTGTAGAGGGGTCAACATTAAAAGTTAATCTGATTATATTTTAAATACTTGCAAATTATTGCCTGAGGTAAGAGGACTCCTAAATAGTAGTTTTGATTATGTTAAATGCTTACTTAAGGAGATTAGGGTCAAAGAAGGTCAACACCAATTGGATTATGTTGCCCTATGACCTATTTTGTCGCATAACATGATAACTATGCATTGCAGATGGTACAAACTATTCCTTATTTTGATTGACACATTAAGCTAGATAAACAACTTTTTTCATTTTTTACCAAAATTGAATGAACTTCTGATTCTGATCCCTGTACAAATAGAAATTGACCTTGATTTACCATTTTTAGCCATTTTTATCCTATAACTCTCAAACCAATGGTCATAGATGGTACAAACTATACATTTTTGGAATCCTTACGACTAGACGGACAATATGGCATACATTATTTTCAACATGATTGGAGCATTTGAAAAATTTGACCCCTGTGTAAACTTAAATTGGCCCCTATTGAAAAAGTGATACCACAATTTGAGAGTACTACCTACCTAGCATTGATGTAGAGGGTCCATACTAACTACCAAATGTGTCAAACCTTTTCTGTAGTGAGGGGTAAACGATGATGTTTGACCTGGGTCCGAGCTCCTCCTCTATTACCTTAGAAAATCTTCAAAATGTTCAAACCTTTTCTGTAGGAGGTGACGATTATGTTTGCCTGTCCGAGCTCCTCCTCTATTACCTTAGAAAATCTCAATATTTTACAATATCCCGGATTTTCGACGTCGGGATCACAAACGATCCCTGATATTATCTATAGGTTAGGTCCGAAAAGAATATCTATCGCTCCTCTACCACCCCCCTTGGCTTGTTAGCTCAATTGGTACGGGCCCCCGTCACTAATAATACGGAGTTTGCCGTTCGATTCCGCCAAGCGCACGGGTTTTTTTTCAACAGTTGTGTGCGCTGGTCATCTTCCTGCTCCAGGAAAAGATAATAAATCATTCACGTCATAACTTGGTTACCTTAGCAGTGCCAATTCTCCATGACATAAAGGTTTAATGAACTCTCCTCATTGCCAGTCTGATTTTAAGATGGTACGCCATATGGCCAAAAGGATAAGAAATACCCTGCTTGAATCCCAGTGATGACGACGGGGTGTATGAAGCAATTTGTATCCACTCTTTAATCACTCCAACTACCTGCCGACCAAGTACCATCCTTATGCGTCTTGCCTTAACGGCTCACAACAGCCAGGTTAATGGCTGAACCAGTGATTGTGCATCGGTTTATGATCCATCTTCTATGCCAGAGGGCCACAGACCATTGTACACTGCAACTATGTAATGTTCTTTTATATATATACTCCCCGCCTAAAATCCGAACGATGTTGAAATGGCCATCAACTGCTCACCTTGCCTTTCAATGAACTCGGCCAAGCCAGCTGGATAATCTCTCAAACTCCAACATCATGCTTTCGTTATCAATTCATTACGGACACAGGTCAATCATCAACACATACCCGAAAAAGCTCCTGCTTTATTATTATAATTCACCTACATACCTTTTTATACAGTAATGTATCTCGATCGATTTTTTAGTCGCGGGGAGTATATACTATATACTATATATATATATTGGGTTCCCAAAAGATAAAGTTCCCCCGGTAAAAATTTCAGGACATTTGTTGTCTTTTTCAAAAAACACTTTTGGCAACTTTACCGTATTCAAGGTCTAAAGTCACGAAAGTATCAATTTACAAACAACGACTCATTAGTAGTAAGTTAAAAAACATGACGCCCCTATGCAACAATGCACAACAAGACAATATGCAGACAAACAAAATGAGATGAGCTTTGAGTAAGCAACACCACTCGAACTGTGAAGCCGATCGACACCTCATAGACATGGGACAGTCCTTCTATGCTTTTTTTTGTTGTCCCCATCGAAGGGGCTAAGGGGAAACCAAGTGTAATCCTAATAAATTATTAAATCAGAATAACCGTCTGTTCACCATCCCGCAATATAAAATGGCCACCTTTTCTTGGAATGATAAAATGTCACTTCAATTTTAATTTCCCCCAGTATCAGTGACCAACTTCAGCAAACAATGGATATAAAAGATATCTTCCGACCCATCAGTATGTGGTATGAAAAACACTTCAGATTTCCTTTTCCTCTGGGAGTGAGAACCATTGTTATATTGTCTCGCGGTTGAAGAGATTCCGGTGTTTAACCGATTGACGAAGTATTTTTAATGACGTAAACACAACATACTTATCCTCATTCACATATAAGTAAATCTTGAGCTTCTCTAGTGCGTGTTCAATTAACTTTGACCAATTTTTCATCAATTTGATTCGAAAAGGAGAAAGACAACAAACATCATGAACAGAATGTTGCTGGGTAATCTTTGACCTAACAACTTTGTGCAGAAATTAAATCCGTAACTTATACGTAACTACATTTCCTCTTCAAGTAACGCGTGTTTCAGATTAAAACTAGGGTCAACGACCTATATATAATGTAAACTGGTTAGTTATTGTGAAATAGACGGGTAATTTGTTTACTCAACACATCGTGTAGGTGATACACCTGACTATAACAATGGCTCCGCATACCGGGCCATTTGTATATTTTTAGTTAATGGGTTTGCCGAAGTATATACATATCCATTGGTCACTGATATTGGGAAAGAGAAATTGAGGGTGATCTTTTATTCATTTTTCAGAAAATGTGCAGTTTTTATGCGGGAACAGACAGTATATGATTTTAATCATTTATTATGAATTACAACTTGGTTTTCCATTAGCCCCCCGATAGGGACAACCGAATTTGTTATATATTTGGTTTTTTGGTCTACGCCAAATATTCTAAAAGGAGAACTGGCTAAACGCTGTGAATTATCCCGCGAGCAGGAACCATTCATCAACATACTCACAAACTGTAACACCTAGCCTTGTTCCAGGCACTCTACCAACTTCATCCACTGGTTCACACAACGTCCCTGATATAATGGTCATCATATATTAAAAAGGAGTGGAGCATATCCTACCTCCCCCCTAAAACTAAAAAATGGGCAAGGAATTCACTCTATAAATATTTAATTTGAGCTCTCCAATTCACCTGGCAGAGCGCCTTGTACATTCTTGGTCAGACTTTTTCTCATTTGGCAAAAATTTTTTATAGGAGTTTTGTACAGGGAAAGAATTAAACCAACAAGCAATTGTGGATAAGGGCTGTCGGCTGAGTAGCACAACTACTGCATCTGACCACAACAGTGGTTTGTGGTTTAAAACCTAGACTAGTATGACCCGGATCCGCCAGTGGGACCCAGACCATCAGGCATAGTTGTACCAATTTGTTTTTTTATTTTGTTTATATAATCTTTTCTCTAGAACAGTGGCCCTAAAAATACTAAAGCACCTGATTTCATACCTGAAAACACAATGTTCAAATTTAATGAGAATAAAATTATGCAGTAACTTAGTTGCAGACAGCCTTGATCAAGGCTAGTAACACCACGTTAAGCACTAAAAAGAAATGTCATCAGTGGACTTATTGAGTCTATTGAGTCTCAACCTGAATGACAAAACAATAAAGCAATATTAGCACATTTTTTTGAAGAAAATTCGAGATTTTACACGGTTGCATGGGTAAACTGGCTAGTAAAACTATACCTGTGAATGATTAAGCTCGAAAATGTCTGTGTGTCACAAACGAAGAATTTGTAATTAGAATAATTATTATCGGGATCCGATAATAATTCAACGCTGCTGGAAACGACCTTCCAATGTTGAAATAGCCGGGAAATAGCCCAGTAAGTGTCTGCCTCATCCATTTTTAGTTGTTTTATTGGTCAGGCAAGTCAAGTTAGAGGTTATCTTCTCGAGGTGGCACTACTATTTCATTATGGACGGACATAAACGTAGCATTTCCAGCTCTGCCATTAAGTCCAATCTGGGATCCCAATTCTAATTACAAAATCGCTTATTTTATGATAAATACGCATTTTTAGCATTGTCGTTCTATAGTTTCCTAGACAATTACCAACGTAACTGTGCCAAACTATCAACTTTTGAAAATTGGGGGCGCTCTTTAAAAAAATGTGCCATTATTGCTTTAAGCTTTTTATTTGAAACAGGCATTTCAAACAATACCTCTTTCTTTCATAAAAAAGAGCAATATGCAAAGGAAAATGACTATTTAAAGCTTACCCTCATTCCTTATTTTCCTGCATTTTGTCTTGTTTATTTGTTTACCCATGCGTCAATGTCTTAAGCTGTACCTCAGATCGCAATGAATATGGAAATGAAATCGTTGCTGTAAATTGTTAATTTATTACTTTAGACCTTTGAATACGGTAAAGTGCCACTTTTTCTGACATCATTTTTGGAAAAAGGGAGTGTGTGTTGATGCCAAAGGTGTCGTTTGAAAAGCAACGACTTTTCTGGCAGAGCCAAATGTTTCTTCTCTTCAAAACTTTTTAAAATTTTACAATCATCCAGTTCTAAGCGAAGTTATGCAACGAAATGTCCTTGAATTTTAAGGGGATTTTATTTTTGGAACCGTATGTGTGTGTGAATTTAGGCAGAGTAAATAGGTGTACAACACTTTAATTACCACACACAGATTGACCGCTTCCCATGCTTACCTGTTTCGCATTGTCCATCGTAGCACATTGGACATGAACATTCATTGGGAGCCACACATTTCCCTCCATTTACACAATTAGGAGAGCAAATGGCTGAAATTATTAACAATAGTAATAACGGTGATGATAACAATACGACGTATTTTCGGTTATTTGTGTACTAGTTTTATAGACAGCAAGGTCAAACCATGGAGTTATTGTAGTAATTAATAATTCCATGGTTAAACGATTTGATGGCTTATCATATTCACCGAAACGAAATGAAACGAAACGAAATCAAATTGATACTGTTGTCACCAGTGAGCCCGTTTCATTGATTATCACATTTTGCCAAAAGGTATATTCAACGAAATTAAGATCTGACGGCTATTACTGAATAAATTATGAAATTATGAAATTTATGAATTATGACATTATGAAATTTATTTCTAATTGTTTCATTGACACAATAATTTATACTTTAAGGTAATATTTAGAAATTTGTGTCAAGTATTTTTGAATATATTCACGTTTTTGACTGCCATATTGATTGACGTCATGTTACAACTTTTAAAGTATCAGAAATACATTTATTGTGTCTAACAACATAATCTAAGTACTTCAAGTTTATTTTTTATCGCAGGTATTTGCTGTTATAGGGCATATTTTAAAATTATTAGATTTGGCTTCCATTTGAATTTGAAGTATGACTCAATGTTACAAGTGCAATGCACTTGTTCATTGGGTCCTGTAGTATATCTAGTAACTCCATAGTTTGATAATACAGTATAGGGTTGAATAGAAAATTATCATTTATGGCGACGCCATCTTGGATTTCTCAAAATGCCCAAGGATGCCCAGGTGGCACCCGACAGATTCTTATTCTTCACACCCTAATCTATCATTTTCAGCAAAAAAATTGTGTATATACTCAACTTTACGGTCAGGCCATAACTTGGACTATATCTCTCCGACTATTGGCAAAAAAGCACATTCTAAAAAATGGTTATTTTAAAAGTGCCATAAACTCGAAAGTAACATTTTCTCAATTTTGTGGTCTTCAGGGTAGGTAAATGAGTTGTTGTTCTGAACCTATAAAGAAAAAAGTTTTGGTATTTTTTATCCTGAAGAGCGGGAGTGTCGGAAAGTTGGGCACTTTTTGCGTATAATTTAGACCTTTTGATAAGTGCTAAAACAACATATATTTGATATGGCATGGGCCTCATTAGAGCTACCTGTGGATTACCTATACTCAAACAAGTATGAATGATTTGTGGGCCGCCACCATAGCTGGTAGGACCAATTAGCAATCCGCTGTACGTGTGTATGTATGTGTGTGTATGTGTGTATGTATGTGTCACTATTTTTTTTTTCAAATTGACCTCAATTGAAAAGTTGAAGTTTAATTGGAACCAAACTTGTGTCATAGGTGCAACATGGGATCCCTCATATGTTGGTGAGGTCAAAGGTCATGTGCCAAAGTCAAATATCATGTGCCAAGGCCAAAGGTCATGTACAAAGGTCAAGTTGAAAGAGAGGGTAAAATGTAAAATTGACCTCCATTGAAAAGTTGAAGTTCAAACTTGAGTCATAGGTGCAACATGGGATTTCTCATATGTTGATGAGGTCAAAGGTCCTGTGCCAAGGTCAAAAGTAATGTGAGGTCAAGTTGTAAGATAGGCTAGGCGGCCCACAGCTTATTTTCTTTGAATATAGCGAGCGCGAAAGCCGAGAACCGTGAAAATTCTAGTTAACTATCTGTAATATCACCAGCTAGATTGATCAAAGTTTTTTTATTAAATAAATAGAAACGTGCTCCATGTATATGACAAGCCATTAATTTCATCCTGGTCTAACCAAGCATTTTTGTTGCAACCCAATAGATGTTCTTCAAGTCCTCTCCCCACTAAAATTTTAATTTTTGGAATTAATGGATAGTTATGGGCTTTTTTTTTTCTGGTGATAGAGGTATCAACATTTGTAATGTTTTTATGATGTCATAATACACGAGTGTCATTACATTCGGTAAATCCAATGCATGAAAAAATATAGCTCAAATTGATTGTCAGCTTTAAGGGGGTTCTAGGTTTTTTGGTACCAACCTTTGAGATGAATTTTCCCAATGTTACCAAGCACTTGCACCATTTTGTGATATATGACCTTAAAGATGTCTCAGCATTTAAAAACATATGTATTATTCTGATCTAGTTGCCATGGTAATGACGCAATACCTCTGATTGACTAAACACGGGAACAAATGTTAACTTCAAAATAAAATGTTGCATGTTTACCACACTTGGGTGAAAGATGTATGAGTACAGTGCGCACAAAACCATGGACCCGGATTTTTTATATGGTTGCCATGGTATCCGGCAACCAACCAATCGGATAACTTTACATCCTAATTTAAATTTGAAAATTGATATTAAAAGTCAGACTCCATGGTTTTGTAGCCCCTGTGCAATGTTCAAGGTCACGCACTTTTTATTGCTTTACATTTGTTCCCGTATCGCAGGTTTTCGTATTTTGCAGTTTTGAGATTTTAAAGAAACCATTATAAAAAATGAAATTAGTGAAATGTTTAAAGAAATGTCATTTTTTAAAAAGTTGATCATTTCATTAAAAGCATGGATTAAGATACCATTTATATATATAGCTGGGTGATATGACACATTATATTAGTGGTTTTATTGAATTTTCAGGATAAACTTTAAATATAGCTGGGTGAGATGAAACAGAAAATATATTATAAGGTTGAAACTCTGCAGTTTCTAACAATGCTGTTACCTCATTTATGAGACCTAAATTATGGAATCTGAAACGTCTGTTATATGTACCAGCCCATTTAAAATAAATATTTTTTTGAATAAGTTCTCTGCCAATAGTTTAAGAAAAAAGGGAAAGATCAAATTTCAATCGGAATATTGTATTTTAGTTCAATACCTTGAAAAACGTAGCTCCGTGATTTACAAAACACACACACCACACACCGATAACAACACACACACACACATTACACATACACACGCACACACGGGTGCACAGACATACACACACCCTCACACGCATACACACACAACTGCCACTTAGGCAGATACACAACCCAGAGGGTAGGCAAAATGGGGAAGAGGATTTTTTTACCTTAAGGGTGGGCAAATTGTGTAAAACTAATTTGATAAATGATTTTTCATAAATAGATGAACACTCATTGCACCAGGAGGAAAATCCTTGGGTTGGTTGATAAGATGGAAGTTAGAGGATAGCAATGAAAACACAACCAAATATCAGTGGCGTAACCAGGGGGTGCAGTCCCCCTTTGTGCAGAATCTTTCCCCCGTGCAATTAGTGATTTTCTGTACATGCACCAATTTACAGTGAAAACTTTAATATATGCTCTTGCCCCCTCTGAAAATATATGTGCCCCATTTCACCACCCCTTCAAAAAATCTGGTTATGCTACTGAACCAAATCAACCTTTAAAGTTTATTATAGAATAATTAACAACATTAGTGTTACTTAGATAATGAAAACAATGGAATGAAGTAACATATTTCATCACTTAGGGCCATTTTAACCCACTCTAAGTTAATGGAATAACCTGAATACCCTTAATGAGGGTCACTGACCTTGGACTTCAAAGGTCACACAAGGATCATTAAAAGATTACAAGATCATTTTCATGTTTTATGCCAATCTAATGTTCTATGACCATTAAATCGATTGAATCAGCATTGCTGATTGGGGAGGATTGGGGGGGATAAAGACATTCATGTGAATTCACAGATGTGAGGTTAAAGATCATCTAGGGATCATTAGAGGCCATTGGCTTAGAATACTACTTTGAGTAGTATTGGAGCACATAATAGTCCCAGCAAATGCAGGATCAAAGGTCAACTAGGGCCAGTTGAAGTCATTCACCCAAAATGCCAGAGACATGCCAAAATTGATTACTCTATATGGAAAGTTTGGATTTACATTGACCATTACTTGGCTGGGGGCACATATGTGACCAAACAAATATATGGTCATTTGTCACCTATTAGGAGTCAATTTAGGTCACCAACTCGAGATGGTAGAGATATGCATTATTCTTCACTACATGAACATACCATGAAATTTTTAACTACTTAGTTCTCCAGGCAGACAAGACTGAATATTTAATAATCTTTTCCTGGAGATGGCCAGCGCAAACAACTGTTGAAAAAAAAACCCATGCGCGCCTGGCCGGACTCGAACCGGCAACCTCTGTATCACCAGTGACGGCGCCCTTTTTACCAATTGAGCTAACAAGCCAGGGCTGGCAGAGGAACGATAGACATTGTATAATTCTACCATAGGTCACAGAATCACGTGAGAATGTCATATGTATAACCACACTGCCATAATAAAAACTGTCAGTTATCAATGGTGGCAGGGTTTCATCATTATTCCAGTTGTGTGGTAACGCTTGATCAGTTGCTGTCACATAAGCAACATCATGATAACACTATTGAGCTGTACATCGAAGTGGCGGAACGGGGCGACACGATTTAAGTATAATAATGGGTTCACCTGATAGAATGCCTCCACCCCAAAAACCCATCTGTAAAGGTTTCCGCCGATATTTCTAACCCGTTCGTTTTAATGTGAGAGCTAAAAACATGGTTTTGTTATCCCTTAGAGACTGGGTAAATAATATGGTCGACAAAAGTGGGACAATGTTTGCCTCATAACATCAAAACCAAAATTCTTAGCCAAAGGTTTTCACAGGTAAATGGAATAGCTTCTTCAATACCCAATTTTGACTACTTCCAGTAAAATCTGAGGTTGGCTTTTAGGGGCACATAGGCTATTTAGCGATCAGATCATGGCCCTTTTAGTCCCATCGTGATAGTCTGATGACATTGGGTAGATCCTATAAGCAACTTTCCTGCCAATGCAAGTAATTTAAACAAGGCAAATACAAAAAAACGGATTGACTTCTGAGAATGGCAAAAGGGCAGCACACCAGATACACGGTGAGACCAAATGAAGGACAACGATGATTTAGCGATTATTTTGAAAAGGAGATTTCTTGTAAAATTGGCATTTTTTGCGGGATGGTCTGCATCGTTTCAAGATGAGCACTTTATATTTCATACTCCAATACCGAAAAGGTATGATACCAAATATATGTACCTTGATAATATCCTTAGCCGTCTCTAACAATACTTCCGTTCACAGACAAGACCATCTCCGTAACCCATAGTGCATGGCAAAAGCAAATGACCCAATGTTATGGTACATATAGCGTTTTCACTACAGTCGGTGGTCCACGGTCGCATTCGTTATATCTAGCGACAATTGTATGACAGACAATTTAACAACAAAATGCAGCGGGGTAATTTAGGAAAAAACATATTTTGGGTGCCTGTAAAAAAAGAAGGAAAATATCCGCTACTAAAGATTTCAATCGCTTGTTTTCAGAGTGCATAATTGTCTTTTAAAACAGACACCCCAGTGCTAAAATTTGGCATAGTAAAAGAAAAAAAAATAATGTAATGATAATGACCGCTCTCCACCAGGCGAGCAAACGACTAATGTGAGAAAAATAAAAGTCTCATTCTCAGTATCGAATTCACGAGGTCCGAGCACGTAACACTACAAACGTATACGAGAATACTGCGCTCAGGCGCCAACACAGACTACACCCTACCTATATCCTCAAGTCACTGAGGAAAAATGACTACCAAGCTGACAATCACCGCAAAAAAAGCGAGGTAGCGTTGTTAGATCGAGGAGCACTTTCCTCGTAAACACAAGGTAGGGGTCGGCTCCGTAACTTTTTTCAAAAAGATGCGAAAATGGCTTTTACGGATTTAAGGGATATATCCCTAACGTGTCTTAATTGCTTCAAAAACTCACCTGCACAAAAAATAACGCCGCGGGACCCTTGCCTTGATAGTGGGAAATTGATCCTAGATCTGAAAACAAAAAATACCGCTACCAGCTTTTTGTGTTTGTTTTTTAGGTGATTTTCTCTAGGGACGTTGGGGCGTGGGGATAAACAGGCTAATGTGGAACCACATTTTGCTCAAAAATTCATTTCCACGAACCTGTTTTGTCCTAGGTCTAGCATGTTTTGTGAAATTAAAAATCGGAATTTGTTTTTTTGGGGTATAATTTTTGGCAAGCAATTGGATTCTCACAGTTATGCCAAAAACTGACCCCCCCCATACAAACTTTAAAGAGGAGGCACTGGGCCAAATTGTCAGAAAATATGAAATGTGCTCGCAAATGATAGTCTGGGCCATTGAGGAAATACTAGAAATATTTTACACATGAAATATAACATACCCAAAACATATAGGACAGTAATAAGAGGCAAACGATTTCCAGGAAATTTGTAGGCAATTTACGAAGTGTGCCAAACTTTAATCAACAAATGTGTCTATTACCTGAATATTATTAGATTCGTACTCAGTGATATTAAAAACCACAAAGGTCACAGAGACAAGTAAAACAAGGGTGGCATGCCGTGGGAATCACATCCCGGCGTGTGTTTTATTGTGTAAACGCCCCTTCCGTCGTCTGTAGACCATCTCAGTTCTGGGTATAAAAAGGTAGTAATGGAGACTAATATCTCTCTGAGTCAATTTGGGCATTTTGAATTTACAAACGGTAATTCATGGAATTCTTTCGTGCATTTTCTACGGCAGCTTCGGTCCTAGTGACATTACAGAATCACCTCTTAAACCTTAGTTCAATAAATGTTAGTAATATCATGTAATTTTGGAATAAATTATTGACTTCAAAATGTGAGCATGGTTTTGTGTTGACTGATATACTGAGAATATGTGTTGAAAGATGTATTTTTTTAACATGGGTTAAGGGGTTACCACCACCTCGAGAATTCATTATAAAGAACCCGATGCTTGTGAATTTGATGTCAGTGGATCCTTTTTTTCTTCTCTTTCCATTGATATTAACATACCTAGTATGGCGTCAAAATGACGCCCTAAAGTCCGCGAGTCGACAAAATTGGCATTATCTACAGAAAATAGACGCATATCCAGATTTGCGCTGAAAAAGTAGGAATATGGGATTATCATGCCGTCAGCTCTAAGTGATGGTAATTGACAGTTTTACATAAACAGATTTTTAGACCCATACTGTACAGATTATTTTAAAAAAATGTACCATAAATTTTATTGGGTGGCAACAACCACCCCACCCTCAACTTTGACGGCATACCCTAACTTCGATGAAGGTGCTGCTTTTACATTTGTTTCGCTAAGATGACCCGTGTGGCAAAAGATATAGTCCCCTGGACTCACAGTCCGCCTACAACGGTGAAGAATAAGGCACTCGATTCAATTGACTCTTCACGCAACATTAGTTTCACGCTTTATTCCATTGTCGTCTATGGGGGGCGTACACGTCTGCTCGATTTGGGCATTTGGGATTTCCAAACGGTAATTTAGGTAATTCTTGCGTGCATCTTCTATGGCAGCCTCGGGCCCATTGATATTACAAAATCACCTCTTAAACGTTCGTTCAATACGTCTTAGTAATATGATCATAATTTTGGAACAAAATATTGACTTCAAAATCCTTCGGGGTTAGTGGATTAACCCCGCTGCAAAACAGTGTAATTTACAAAAACGCTCATTTAGATTTAAATATTCGTGACCAGCTATAGCCTTTAGTCGAGTCTCTGTCCGATATACGTAAGAGCGCCCTCCTACACTGAGAATATTAATTAGTCAAAAAGTGTCTTATTATTTTGACTAATTAAATATTAGTCATGAACGTTATTTTTTTTATAATCCACAAAATAGTGCTAAAAAGTGGTTTAAATTAAAAGAATGTTTTTTAAAGATTTTCGGATTAAATTTCATAATTGCAAATATTTCTACAACTTAAAAATTAGGACTTTTTAATTACAAAATTCGTCAAAAACTAATTAGCAAATGACCAATGTGTACTTAAATTCGTCATTTTTGTGCTTGACAAACTAATTCTAGTCATTTGGTGAGTCTAAAGTCGTCTTTAATTATTGAATTAATTTGTCATTTGACAAATTTAAAATTCGTCAGTCATTAATTTGTCATTTTAAAGTGTAAATTTAGAGGTAATGAAAATATTTTGTAATTATGAAAACTAGTTTAAAATAGGGGAAGGTTATCTTCCAGCATAGCAAACATGTTTCCAGCATTGAAGTACATTATTATGAATGATAAAACAACTGATTTGCATGACTAATTTTTAATTAGTCAAATAAGACCCTTTTTTGACTAATTAATATTCTCAGTGTACCGCATACCGTTAAGTCTTTGATAAAGACTAGCACTCTGGCTCCTGCCGGACCATATCTCCTTTTACACCGGGAATGATGAAAAAATTATTACCTGGAAGCTTTTTACGAAAGCTTTTGGCACTTTAGCGCGCCGGAAGGAAGTTCACTGGGGTAACAACACAACCAGATATTTACTTCGGAATGCGACCTACAATATTAATTTAGCCGGTATGTATAAGAAATATTTTTAAATATTTAAAAGAAGATCGAGCCGTTACCGAAAGATAATGATTGAGTTCCGCTACCGTACCGCGATGTCTGTAACTTACAGTAAGTAATACAGTAGGCTTGTCTACTACGGGGTGAGTAAAAAAACGTGACCATGATTGTGTCCGCCATTTTGAATTTGTAAATAATATATATCTAACATATGTGGTATCATCGGAAAGCCTACTTCATTATCTTTAATTTGCTGCAAAGATAATTCCAATCGGTTAAGTATAGGCCGAGGTACAGTCTTTTGAATAAAGTCAGGTTTTCCCCTTATCCACGGATTCCCGTTTGAATGCACGGCGGCCAACTAGGCAAATAACTCCCCAAATGATGATAAGGGTATGTCTATGTTTGTGTAAAATAAAGTGGCATCTTAAAGGTGTAAAAGCCAGCGATAATGGTAAGTTTTAATTGAAGCACTTTTTTTCAAGATGTGTCATATCTTGGTCTATAAATATAGACAATACTTTAAACCTCAAAAGGTTGTCACCGATGTCTGTTCCTTCATTATGGTATGATTCATTCAACTCCTCCAGAAACTGATACATGTATCAGGTTACTTTATTTTTAAAATGATTGTTATGAGTAATGAGAAACGTTAAGAGGGCATCGATGGTATATAAATTGTGACTGAATTTTCTGGGGTTAAATAGCGTCATATTTATTCTGCAGTCAATAAATAGCCCGATTTTCTTCTGGACATTGATTGCCTTCGCTGAACGCCGTTCATTTTAATGTGAATCTGTGGACAGAGCCGAAAACCGACTACTTGATTCAAACGACTGTAGCTCAGTCTATACCTAACCGTTGTGAATCATCTTTGCAGCAAATTAAAGATAATGAACTAAGCTTTCAGATGATCCACACATGTTACATATATTTTACTTAAAATGGCGGACACAATCAGGGTCAAGTTTTTTTTACTCACCCTGTACTATCAAGAAGCCCATAGAGAAATAGAGGGGATACACTGTTAGAAACTACCGTGAAGTTGCATGACTGACGGTAAAATGCCATAATTTCATGACTTATTTTGAACGTGAAATAAACACTATAACAAGAAGATTTCAACATAAAACATGCAATGAACAGATGCAAAAAATATACTCGGCAGTAAAGCTGGCAAAATAGCAGCCACAACTTAATGTTTTCCACTGTTTGTAAATTTACAGTTTTTTACCGGCGCATTTGATGCGTCCTCGAATTACCTGTTTTATACAGTAGTTTTAAATACTTTTTTAAACAGTCTAAAATCATGTTTGATGATTTTTCATGTTTGAACTGACGGGTATGTTTGTAGGGTTGTTCAGTGTACTTTCAGTTTGAAAGGAAATCGACCAAAAATGTCCATTTAGCAAAGGAAATACAACATTACAAGCATTTACTCACAGTACATGTTAATTTACGAACATTTCTAACAATGTAAAAACATTCGATCATTGTTTAACACCTTTTGGGGGACGCTACAGGTCTCTAAGCAGGATGATGGTGATTTTTGTTCGAAATCACTCTCAACTGTGACGTCAGCCACAGGTTTTTGTGTGAGACTTCGTCAACATTCCGCATGGGGAAAACACGTTTAAAAACGCGCGATGCTTTTAACTGAAACCATAAAGCAAGGAATGATTAGGTTCAAATGCATTTATAGTATTCTGGTTGGGTATGGATGCGCAATTACTTCATCTGCCGCTATGAGGAAAAATAAAGTAATTCGCATCAATCGATCAAAGTAACGCAATCTATGCAAAGGATCTGCGAGGGGCAACGTATGGTTCCCAGTGGATAAAGCGCCGACTCGCACGGCCAAAGATTGTGCGTCGAGCCCCGCTGTAGCATTGTGTTCGCCTTGAAGGCGTTTGAACTCCATATTACTCCTCTAGTAACAAGTGGTCCGTGCGCGAAACCAACGGAATCGTAAAAAATGGTACAACATACTTAGCACGAGTTGCGATTTTTACTAGCTGTAAACTTTCGTTCCTTCGCAAAACCCATTCCGTAACACAATCGTAGGACGTTGACTAGTGTACGGTTATTCTACGTCATTTCAACAAAAAACTCGATACCTTGCACTCATCCCGTCCACTTTTAAGGTAATCGCTGGCTAATGTGCCGGAAGGTGTTTCGTTACATTTTGTACACTGCACACTCGTGTAAAATAGTGCACTGTTAGAAAATTTTCGTAAAATTAAGGACGTCTGGCAGCAGAATTCCCAGACCCTTTTTTAGGGTAATATTACCGAATTGCGTCAATTAACGGAACTGTGACAGTAATTTACAGACATGTCTCATAGTATGGAAAAAATGTGTATTTGTAACAGAATTTTCCGTATTTAAAATTTAAATTTAAAAAAAGAAAAAACCTAAAATTTTTGAAATATTCCGTAAATAAATTTTCTCTTAGTTTTGGTGTTTTTATTTTTGTTTTCTAAAAAAGATTTTCCTGTAATTAACAGTGATTAAGTTTTCTTAATACGGACATTTCTAACAGGTGTTGGACCATAAACATGGGCACTGCGAAGCGACAGTATTGCAGTTCAAAAAAACAAAAAACTGACAAATCTGGTGGCGTGTTCGATCGTCTGGTGGAGGGAGGACACCACCCCCCCCCGATTACCAGGAAGTAGTAGTATGAATTTGTATCAGAGAAGTGGCAGATTTTCTCATGTGGGTCCTGAAATTTGCGCTTTCAAATCCATTTCGTTCCCAAGATATAAACAAAAAAACCGCCGTTTTAAGGTTAACCAGATAATGATTAGCACAGTATAGCAAACTCAATGTTCTGAGACAACAACATCGAAGTATCACATTGAGCTCAGCTCTGATATAGTGTCATCCGTCTACAAAACCTCCATCAGTGACTCAAAGCAACCTTCAAACTAGACTTGGCGGAATCCACCAAACCTCACTCCTTTATTGGCGATTTCAACAGCCGTCCAGTACCCCAATGTGGCTACAATGAAACTAACAAAGATGGAAAGCTGTCGAAGAATGGCTATGACCAGTAAATCTAAGCAACCTTCACGACTCTAAGCCCCTGCCGCCATCATTCATAGTGCCGTTGAAAAGAGGTTACAACCTCGATCTAGTATTGTTAGTAAAATAATCTTTAACTGGTACAAGATGTTTCTGCGATCCTGTCCCACTAATCACTCGACCAATCGGTTTATCCCAGTCAACGCTTGCCAGTAAGCCAAACAAAGTGCCTTTTAAGCGTAGCTTTAACTATAGGAAAGCAGACCGAGAAGGATTCACTGATGACCAGGATCAGAACGTGAAGAGGATTACTCCAAACCCATACTATGAAAATTGGCCCAATAAAGTGAAACAACGACTGCCCGGGCAGATTCCACCCAGAGGCTGTAGGTACGAATGTATACCAGGACTTCCAAGGAAGTGTTCAGGAGGTAATACACCCCAATAGTATATCACCAGTTTGAAAGATGATCCTTTCGGCTGAAACAACTGCTAAAGGTGCGGAAGTTTCGGAGAGGATCTCCCCGGAAAAGATCAAAAACCTGGCATACTTAATTGAATCCAACGATATGGACCCATAACAGAAAAAAGCATGGTCTCACCATCGAAAGCTCCGAGGGGATCCAAAAGATACCTCCACAGCAGCCCCAATGTAACACCCAACCAGTGCCCACAACTTTAAATGGTAAGTGCAGTAAGAAGCCCAAGAAGATCAACCTAGGAACGTAAGAGGTTAGTGGCGGACCCTGGTTTCCTCGCCTTCAAATGAACGAATTGGAATCCGATTATTGCTAAACTCCAACCAGGAAAAGCAGTAGGCCTTAAACATGCTCAACTGAGCAGCTGAAAATTTCGGCCACCAAGTCCCAGTAGCAAAGGAAGGATGGCTTATTTCCCACAGGTTCACAAAGATCGGGAGGAAAGCACATGTTATGGTATTCCTAAAGCCTGGGAAAGGATCCATCTAATCAGACAGACAAGTACAGAAACCAATATCACTCCTCAGCCATACCTAACAGGCTCTTTGGAACGTCTCATGCTTAATCGTATAGCATCTGTGATAGACGAACACCCTCATACCAAGCAGGTTTCCGGCAAAGCAAATCAAACAAGCCGCTAGCCAAGTCAGGTACTCAACCTAACTCAACACAACGAGGTTTTGGTTAACCGGAGGAGTGTGTTTGTTCGACCTATCAGCCGCCACGACATGTCAATCCACAGATGTCTACACCATAAGAATTCTGGAAGGAAATCACCAAGGATATCCGTTGACTGAGCTCATCAAAGGATTGATGGGCAAACAGAGTTCTTTGTTCGCTAGGAGCGAAGAAGGAGCGTTGGAGTAGGTCAAGAAGGGAATTACCACAATGGGAGCGTTGCTTGCACCTCTCCTGTTCGGCATGTATACCAGCGACCAACCTAGGAGTGAAGGAAACTGTCGTTTTATTTATGCAGGCGATCTTGGAATTAGCGCACAAGATGTCGACTTCACAGTGTGTTGAAGAGGCACACTCCAAAGCTGTTGGAATGAACTCACTCCTTATTAAAGAGGAAAAAACACATAAGTGCACATCCATCCAAGCACAGGTGTCGTGCTTCTTTTCATCTGGTATGGGAACACCCCTGGTCACTGTGATAACCCTGGCGACCAGGGAGGTCTCTGGAACCGCACCGCACTCTCTTATAAAGACCCACATCGAGAAGACGAAGAGTGAGGTATGAGGTTCGCGCAATAACATCTTGAACAAAACATCATGGCACAAGATGGGGTGGTCGCCCCCAACATTTACCATAAGTTCGACGGCACTTGTCCTGCGGTAACTCATGTGCAGAGTATGCTTGCCCTGTATGGGCAAGATCCACCCATGCCAAGAAGCTCGATCCAGACATTAAATGCCTCCTGCAGGCTTTATCACAGGATGCCTACATCCACACCAACGGAAAACGTATCCATCCTAGCAGGGCTCATTGCTCCACCAGACATCCCGTCGTAGCGTAGCGGCATTCCAGAGCGTACTGCCAATATCTATGTGAAGCAAACCCTAATGCCTGGACAGATAGCTGCTGCCAATCGCCTTAATCCAGAGAGAAATTTCTTACCCAAAGTCCAACCTTC
Source organism: Ophioderma brevispina (assembly GCA_023653785.1). Classification (NCBI taxonomy): domain Eukaryota; kingdom Metazoa; phylum Echinodermata; class Ophiuroidea; order Amphilepidida; family Ophiodermatidae; genus Ophioderma; species Ophioderma brevispina. The sequence goes on along the minus strand of JAMKCH010085708.1, from coordinate 39,438 downwards.
TTGAAACATTCTCTAAAAAAGGAGTTTGAGAGAGTTGCCTTGTTGCAAGAAGACTTGCCATCAACCAGTAACATATCTGTATTGGGTATTGACCCTGGTAGCACTCCACCTGGAGCATCTGACTCCTCCCTGGACTGAAGGCGATTGCCTCAACAAATTGAAGGCAAATTGGCCGAGGCTAAGGTTTCCTTGCAGAAGGGGGCTACGGAAACAGATCAGCACTACCTGGTTGGTTGTGGTACAGCCACAGACAATGGAACATCTCCTTGTCTGCCATTGTCGGGAGCAACAATGCAAACACGGAACCTTGCGGAATTCCGTGATGCGCCAGATGTTGTACTCATCTCTGGCTGGATCAATTTGAGAATCACAGGTTTTGGGACACGATAATATAAGCGCAGTATTGAATAGGGCGTTGCATATGCGTAATGCTTCTTACACATCAAAAACCGCAATTTTTACTCGTTACTTGATGCGGATATGTGCAAGTGCAGGCTCTCATATCAATATCGGAAACACCATGACATAATCTGAACCGCATTTTAGCCCAATAGTAGTAATAATAAGTAGTTGTATTTGAAGTAGCTGCTAGCTTGCAAACAGCAACAACAGTACACAGCAGTAGTATACAATTTTAAAAGTATTTTTAATTGACCTGCTTAAAAATCTCTGGCACTTTTTTACGTTTATTTTATTATACACAATCAGTTAACGTCTTACGTAATTTTATACTATAGTCGATTCGCGTTGATAGCGGTTCGTCCCCCTGGAGTTTTGGACCTATTTAATTCAATTAAGTCGGAGATGGAAAATGAAATCAATTCAAATTCACACGTTCCACACCGGTTATCTTGGAGGACAACTCCGGTCTTAACCCCGCCCTGCCACTAAATACAATATCATTCATGTATGGAAACGCACAATAGCGTATTTCAGCCCAGGGGCGTAAGAGGCGGGGGGGGCAAGGGGGGCAGGTTCCCCCTGACGACTTTAGCCTGGAAAAATTTGTCAAAATACTCTAAATCCGCCGTTTTTTGCCTTCGACCGGGCAAAAATGGCCTTTTGACCCCCCCCTGAGAAGGGAAATTTCCCAAACTGGGATTTTGCACCCTCAGAGCAGGCAGGCCCGTTACGCCACTGGTCAGTGCCTTGAACATTCCTCTCACAATAACATGATTAACGAAGTCCCTGCGCCTCATTTGAATTTTTCACCTCCGGAAGAATGGTACTGGGTCACATATAATGAATCGAGTCTAATTAGCTAGTTTGGAGAACCGCGGTCCTACTTTCCTTTTTAGCTGAATCATCCAATTTTGAGGGGTGCCTACTATTCTGGTTTGTCTCATTGGGGTTTTTGTCTGAATCTAAATAAAGATGTTTTAAGTTAGGCGTTTCGCTAACTTATGTTTTCTTTTCCCCTTGCCGTTTCTTTCTTTCTTCTTTCTTCTTTCTTCTTTCTTTACTTTTCCCTTTACTTTTCTTCATTTTCTTTCTTTCTTTATTTCTTTCTTTCCCTTACAACCGTAACCCCTCCTTAATGCGGGCTTGACCTCTGATGACCTAACTCGCTCAGAGTAATGACCCTGACACAAACTATATGCTGTGTCTTTGTTATCAGTCAGAGGTCACCGTAGAGGTTACCGCTGGTCAAATCGTCAATCTTCAACCTTTCTTGTGCAATAATGCATGCCTAATCTTGACCTGCTGTTTATGAATGAGCTTTGTCTATGGAGTGTGCTCTGTTAGGGTCAAAGGTCTCTGGGGTTAGAGGGGTCAAAAACATTTGATTGTGCATAAAACTAAACCAAGCCCCAATGCTAAATCTTATATGCAGATTTAATCAGACACGAGTGAAAGATGGAAAACATGTCCTGTGGTGAACCTCTTCCTAAACACCTACTGTTTAGTCGGCAAAGGCAAAATATTTCACAATAACCAAAATCAATGTCCGTCATTTCACTTCTCATTTTTCGTACCTGTTTTATTTGTGATTCTCCACAGGTGCTTTCAGACGTATAATATTTAATAAAATCACTTTTTCTGCACTTATTTTATGTCAATTTTGACTAATTACTGCTATTAAATTTGGCAATGTTTTAAACATGCGCGGTATTCTACACACCCGTCTACAACATTCCGCACATATCACCGGTTCATGTCATACCGCCCATGGGTTACGTTATCTGCTTGATTCTGTCAAACAGTTATCGATGACTGAAATATCACGATTTGTGAGTATTTTCCTCGCTCCTGCGTTAAATATTGTCTCAGATTTTAGCTGGGGTACTGTTGATTATGATCATGGTCATTAAAAAACCTGTAATCGCAGTGTAATGGTGGGGATTCCCTATGTCATTATTGATGCGCCATTTTTATGTGTATTATAAATACTTTGTCGTCAAGCGTGCGAATTTACATTGACCCGTATTGTCATGTCTCTGTGTAAAAGGATATGTCGAACCTTTCATGAAGACGCGGTGGCGTTTGGCTTACCAAATTAAGAGATGTGCTGCATCAGCTCTAAATTGCAAGTTGACGTTCTCTCTCATCCTAGCTCATCCCCGGATTATTATGCCACACTAATTTTGTTATGTTGACAGTTGTTTACAATGATATACTTGACCGCAAATTCGTGGGCAAATTTTGTCCACTTTTCACGTTTATGGAGCGTTTTAAAGCCTACCTGAATCACAAGATCAAAAGCACTGGTTACTAGACTTATTAAGAAGACCACTGACTAATGCCTCATACAGGGTCTGGCCTTTGGATTGGGTCAAGTCACATGATACAGCAGATCTTAATCCAAGAACTACCAATGACCCATGAACTTTACTGTGTAAAATTGAAAAGGTTAAATGACAACTCTGAAAGGTGCATCTTGGTAGATCTGCATGAAAGATGTCTATTGTGACCCCGTCTTCATACACCCACTCCTTTGGAATCAAAGGTCACAACGGCCTACCTTACCTCGTGCCATTGCTAAGGGGCACAGTTCGTTCCTAGTTTTGTTTCTTTAAGTTTTACAAGATTTCATGGACTGATGCAGTTGTGGTATTTGTTGGGATATCGATGTACGGAGTCCAGACCTGTCCCAAAAAAACTATACATCAAAGATGAAAATTTCTTTGGGCCACCAAATTTTCAAGTTCTCTCACTGGAGGTTTCTTTAGGATTGTTCCAGCTTCACATGGAGATTTTTAGTTGGTGTAAATTTGGGGGGTCTGTCAGGAGTTGATTAGGCCCAGTCAAAATAGAATGAATGCTCCCTTAACCACCCAACGTATTGCAACAGAAATCAAATTCCAACAGAATTTATTGAGAATACCTTTAAAAACAACATATCAAAAGTCGACTAAATCAAAGGAGTGTCACTATATTTTTTAAGGGGTAAGGCTTATACATGGGTCAAATAATGAAAAGTTCAAACGCGTTCAAAGTAGGCCAACGTGTTCGTTACATTTCCAGGATTAACAAAAATATAGTTGCCATATCTGCAGGTTGTAGCTTCAATAGTTATGATTCCCAATCGGTTTCAGGTCCAATGGGCTTCATTTTCAGCTATCTCCGTTTCGGTTAGAAAAAAAAATGGTGTCAAATTGTCGTCTAAGGTACAGAACCCTAAATTTACTGGTGCCCTCTGAATATTCGTTGCATAATTTGGAACGCAAATGTGACTGGGGGCTACAGGGTCTATGGAGGTCACTAGTCATAGCTCGGTAATTCTTATATAAAAGTTTCAAACAAAGAATCGATATTACATTTTACCGTATCTAGTGGGACCAATTAAACAATTTATCACCATTCTCGATCAAAATCGACCATTCTATGAATTTTTAACCCCAGATGACCCTTGAACTGTTATATAGCCTCTTGTAACTAAAACTATAACGCGTATATACGCAAACTATAAAAACTTTTTAACCTCAGGGTAGCCCATAATTTGTATCAAAATCATTTAAATCAATTCGCCCAATTCTAATATTTTTTACCCTGTGCAAACGTTGCCCCCTTATTTATCTACCTGTTCCACAGGTTGGATTTTGGTAGACTTTTAATATATATTTTTGGACTATTCAGAGTCTATTAAACACCAAAAATTGGTGTCTGTTTGCAATTTGTGTGGGGTCCAATCATACAATTATTGGACTATCTGGCTATTTATCTTAGACAGTTGAAACCTGTTGAGCCAGTTTCGGCTATCCTGAAATCAACAAGTTTGACACTTGAAAATCCAACCTTCAAGAATTCTTTAATTATAAATTAAAATAAAAAAACTTAGGTATAAAGGTGCTGCTGCTTCTGTATATAACATAATTATCACTTTAAATACTATTGTCGCAATTGTAATAATACATGTAGCAGTGGGAAAATTCAATTCCAAACACTCTTGTTGTCTCAGCCTTTACTCCAGGTTTACAGAAGATAGACCCAATAACCAGACCCTTTTGAAGTAACTGAGACCTTTGAACCAACCCAATCCTTTCCTTATTGCTCTTTGTTGAACACTCCTGCTTTGCTTCTCATCATATTCTTCCTGCATCTTTGGAGGCATGGGGATAGGGGAAGGGTAGATTCCCAGGTCCCCAAATCCATGTTGATTCCCCAGTTGAAAGTTGTTCCATTTTCCGTGACCGACTAACTGGTTTCAACTGTTTTTAACTGTTTGTACTTGTCTTAATTAAACAAAACTGAGTTACTGGCTCCAGTAAAAACCTATTGAAAATTGTTCCATTTTCCGTCAGGGAATCAACTGATTCAACTGGATATACAACTGGGATCAACTGGATTTTCAACTGGTTTTCAGTTGAAACCCGTTCGGCTGGAATCAACGAATTTGATCTGGTTTGTCCTCCCCTTAGAGCGTTGTACACACATTTGTCCCTCACGACTTGTGACTTTTTTACACTAGTTTCAGCGTCATTCCCCCAAATTTCCATGAATTTCATGATTATTGTCCCCACTGAGAATGATTCTCTCATTTCACCCACACCGATAACTTTCTGGTGCTTTCACTGAAATAATGTATTGATTAGTTCCAATGCATGATAATACAGTCACTCTGATCGGTATCAATTTTCCTTTTGTGTTGAAACGATTTAATCCCACAACGATGCAACACCCTTATACCTTCTTGTCTGAACCTTTCAGGTGAAAAACTGCCCACGTAGATATTATATCATTTGTGTTCAACGGACAATATCTCCGCCTATAGTTCCAACAAAATTGGATGAAAAAACGAGATTTTAGCTAGGGTCTTGTCTAACAATAAAGTCAAAATATCTGGCAAAAATGCAGAGTATTAATATTTTTTATAATTTTTAGTTTTGAATGTATAGTTTTATTGGGACAAGTCCTGTAGTAGGCATATACGATCATGCACCAGTCTGTTTTTTTAAAATATCAACTAATGAAATTACTCCTAAAAGAACACAAAACCAAAAAAAAATCACTCTATTTTGTTTTGTGTAGTTTGTTGGATTTATTTCTCGGGCAGTGGTCCGTACGCCCAAGTCTTTGACCGTGTAATCGCTGTCCAGCTCGCTACGCAGTGCCGATTGGCGCATAAAAAGTCCATGGTGCATGTGTTTTACCATACCAGGTTTGATCCTGTTCAAAAATATTCACATTCAAAAAATCCACGGTGTCGGTGGAGTCGCTTGTGTACTATGAGCTTTGGGGTAAATTTTTGTGGTGTGAAGGAACAGTAATTAGCTAGTGTTGTGTGGCCGAACAGGCCCGGGTTGCCGAATACCCGGGTGCCGAAGTTCCCTCCTCTCAGAACTGCCGAGTACCGGGCATTCTGCCTATGGGAATTGGAGTGGAAATCAACGTCTGTTGATGTGTAGAGTCACGTGTTTACGCATTTTTCGTGATTTTAATGACACTTCCTACAGTGACACCCATTGAAATCAGGCTTTTGGCAATTTAGGGACAATCATGTATGTAATAATAGACGATAATACTATCTTGTACCGCCAAAAGCAACCCACATAGACCCCTTGAAGAATTCCCGCGTTCTTTTAGCAAGGTAGCCGAATTCGGGAACAATGTATACGCATATCTGCAGTGAAACATATGCTCCCGATCTCATTGAAGGTCCCCTTTTTGATTAGGGGGCTATTAGTCGGTAACCTCAACCGAGGGTTAGGTTAGGGTTGGGGTTATAGGGCCTTATAGGACCTAGGGTTAAGATTAAGGGTTAGGAATTAGGTTAGTGTTGGGTTATAGGGTCCGGTGAGCACAACATGGGATTAGATCCTCTGTGATTTTCTACGACAAATCGGGGGTTATGTGATTTTATTTTTTGTTTCTTTTTCTGATTGGGGAGGGTCATGTTCAGATTATTATTAAGTAAACAAGCACCTATCTGCATCATCAGCATTAATCCTCTGAATGTACTAATGGTGTGTGTGGGGATGGTGTATGGGTTTCTATGCAAATAGGTCTAATGTATAACTTTTACGTTGGGGTTTCACTTTTCCAACCATCTTTCAATTTCTCCGGCGCCCTCCCTTGTAATAATGACCGGGCCCTAAAATTGTATTGTGCCGAAACCCCGCGTGCCGTTTCGGCCAGACACCCTGCCGTACGGAAGGTCATCTGCCGAAAGACTGCGGGCGTTTCGGCATAGACCGGTATTTTTTCGGCGGCAGCACTAGCCAGGACTACAGTTGCTTTCGAGCGGATACGGAGGATGGTTACTCACCATTCAACTCCTGCCCATCGCCTTCGTTCCGGCACTTACAACATGCACATGATAAGCCTCACTTTTGTGTTGGCACACATTCCGTTAAGATGACAGTTATCAGCAGGGGGTTGAAACCCTTCAAAAAACCAAGTCGTTCCGTGCTGGGCGCTGACATTTTGAAAACGATTTAATCCCACAACGATGCTACACCCTTTATACCTTTAGTTTCTTGAACCTTCAGGTGAAACTGGCCCAAGTAGTATTTTATCCTTTGTGTTCAACTGACAATATCTCCGCTTAGGTTCCAACAAATTGGATGGAATAAAAGCGAGGATTTAGCTTAGGATCTTGTCTAACAAATAAAGTCAAAATATCTGGCAAAAATGCAGAGTTTATATTTTTTATAATTTTTAGTTTGATTGTATAGTTTTTATTGGGACAGTCTGTAGTAGGCCTATACGATCATGCACCAGTCTGTTTTTTAAAATATCAACTATGAAATTACTCCTAAAAGAACGCAAAACCCAAAAAAAAAATCTATTTGTTTTGTGTAGTTGGTGGATTTATTTCTCGGGCAGTCCGTACGCACAGTCTGTGACCGTGTAAGCGCTGTCAGCTAGCTACGCAGTGCCGATTGGCGCATAAAAAGTCCATGGTGCATGTTTACCCAGGTTTGATCCCTGTTCAAAAATAATTCACTTCAGAAATAAAATCCACTGGTGTCGGTGGAGGCGCTGTGTACTATGAGCTTGGGTAAAATTTGTGTGGTGTGAAGGAACAGTAATTAGCTAGTGTTGTGCCGAAACACCCGGGTGCCGAAATACCCGGGTGCCGAAGTTCCCTCCTCTCAGAACTGCCGAAGTACCGGGGCATTCTGCATAGGGGAAGGGAAGTGGAAAATAACGTGCTGTTGATGTGTAGAGCACGTGTTTACGCATTTTTCGTGATTTTATGGCCAAATCTACAGTGAAACCCATTGAAAATCAGGCTTTTGGCATGTAGGAAAACTCATGTATGTAATAATAGACGTAATCGAATCTTGTAAACGCCAAAAGCACCCACATAAGACCCCTTGAAAGCATCCGCGTTCGTTTATCAAGGTAGCAGAATTCGGAAACATGTATACGTTATATGCATTGAGATACATATGGCTCCAGATCTATTGTAAAGGTCCCCTTATTGATTAGGAGGGCTATTAGGTCGGTAACTGCAACACGGGTTTAGTTTAGGGTTGCGGTTATAGGGCCTATAGGACCTAGGGTAAGATTAGGGTTAGGAATTATGTTAGGGTTTTGGTTATAGGGTTCCGGTGAGTAAAACATGGGATTAGACCTATGTGATTTTCTACTTGACAAATAGGGGTTACTGTGATTTTATTGTTATTCATGATGGGGGAGGGGGCATGTTAAATTTATTATTAAGTAAGCAAGAACCTATCCCATATCAGCAGGTAATCATGATGTACCTATTGTTGTGGGTGGGGATGGGTGTATGTGTTTTCTATGCAATGGTCTATGGTATAACTTTCGTTGGGTTGCCAATTTTCCAAACAAATCTTCAATTTCTCCGGCGCCCTCCCTTGTAAATAATGAAGGGCCTAAAATTGAATAATTGCCGAAACACCGGGGTTTCGGCAAGAACCCCTGCCGTACGGCAAGGTCATTTGCCAAGACGGGCGTTTTCAGGATGGACCGGTATTTCGGCGCAGAACAGCCAGGAAGTACAATTTGCTTGGCGAGCGATAAGGCGTGGTTTAGTCACCATTACAACTCCTGCCATCGCCTTCGTATCCGGCACTACACATGCATTGTAAAAGCTTTCCTTTTGTGTTGGCACCACATCCGTAAGATGAAAGTTATCAGGGGGGGCAAGGGGGTGAGGTGAAACCCATTCAAAACCCAGTTCGTCCGTGCTGGGCGCGACATTTGAATATTGTACAGAATAATTATTAGTTGGGGTGCTTGTATTACACACATAATGTCATTCGATACAAACAATCCGCCCAAAATATCAGTTGTTGGATGTGGGTGCTATTGGGTGGTTAAATTTTGTCCTACCCATGGACAAACAACGAATGTAATGAACGTCAGTCGTCTGGATTTAATAAACCGCCTCACTGAATACATCTTGTTTCACTAAAGGCGCGCATTTGCATTATGAGAAAAAGATGTATCTGAGCACAATGATCCAGGTTACCTATTATTACACCTGGCACCTCTAACACATGACATTAATTGGATCACTACCGATAGTGTATCTTGCAAAGCGGCCCCCACAGTATGATGAGAAGCGGCGGAAGCCATTGCTTTCTATTGTTGGTATCTATGTTTCTTTGGTCGGCAAAAACAGCGAGGGACGGTGAATTTCAAAAGGATTACGTAACGTTTGCCTCTCTATCTATATAGAACCTCTTTGGTTATTCAGTCCTCTCTCACACTCATCACGTCTTTATGGTTAGTGGCAGTCAGAAAATAAACGAAGAGGTAAACAAAAATACATACACGAATAATTTGATTGCTAGAAATGATCCCTTTATATAATAAAAAAAATTATGTCTGAAAATGGCGAAATTGAATTCTAAATAAAGACGTGACGTTTGAAAAGTACGAGTATTCTGAGCCTTTTGAGATTGTGTTTGAAAAATGGCACATGTATATTACAGGAATGGAACTTCTACTATACCAGCTTGTTTTTCGCCATTCTTCGATCACAGAATGATATTAAGTAACATATAAATATCAGAAATTTAGTGAATATCCTTTGAATGCAAACACGGTTACAATTGGGGAAAAACCGAATTCCAGATGATGAGTAGGACGTTTCCTCTCATGTTATTGATTTAACATTGAGCGCCATTATCTCAAAAAAAAAGCTGTTTACCTTACCGCTCAAAAATTTCGTGAACCTGGCATCTTCACTTTTATGGTGGCACTAGATATACTCGAGAAAAGATTCAACCACATTTCAGTTGATTCTGACGGTGAGTTTTGTTGTGCAAAATGATGGTATCACGGTACCTCGTACCTTGTATTTTATGCCCGTATAAATGACTACATAACACGAAATTATACACACTTGTATTTCGTGTAATGTAATGACCGACGCGAATTAGGAGGAGGCAAACCCTAGTAATTTCATGAACGACATATCATGCTATAAAAACGTGTCTTATCTGGGTAGCTTCTATGGGGTGGAGGTGGGGAGTGGGGAATTTGGTACACTTGATGCATATTTGGATCATATTTCACCAAATGTTCGCCCCAAGTTTTTTTGACATATATATTAATCCTAAATATTCAATCTATATGTTACTGATAGGTATGTGATCAAAGTAAGGCTTTTAGGTTGTGAGACCGTATAGTACAGTAAAGCCCACAGTGTAATACACGTTGCTCATAAAGTGGAAATTTGAAATTAAATATTTACCACGTGGTATGGAATATTCTTAGTTATTTGTGAAAACTAGGTGTATATCGACACACTACTTGATCGATCAGTCTCTTCCAAACACCATGAACCCTTTACGAACCGTTGTCATTAACCTGAAGGAAAAGGGTGTATTTGAACAGACAGATTTAAGGATTGTGTTGCTACGTTTGCACATTCAGTCCATTTTACAGAGAGTAACATTTTTGGGTTGATTTCATGAATTCTAGAATGTTCAATAGTACCGTTTTAAATGGCAATCAGTCACTAACATCAAATATGCACAATGGAATGACTCAATGCAGCAAGACGTCGGTAATCTACTGTCCACAGGTGTTGTGTATGATGTCAATGGGCAGAGCGTCGCATTTGTTGGTCAGAGGCTGAGCTAAACTCCTGTAGCTGTAGCATTTGAGGAAAATGTCCCTGTAATTGATGCCATCTTAAAGATACCAGCATGTCGCGATGGGTTCAAATCAGGGGAGAAAGCAAGCCATGGTTTCTGCTCCACCCCTCTGACATCAAGAAATTTTCTCATACAGCGGCACTGTGCGGCGTGACATTGTTGTCTCTTGCGTCGAAAATTGTTTAAATATAAACCCTTCCTTGCAGTGTTGACAGACAGTGGTTTTCCAGAATGTCCAGGTACACGACGGCGTCATGCTTCATATGCACCACCAGTGATGGTTTCCTCCTTATGGAATACCGGCCCACGCCATCACTGAGCCGCCATCACCGTGGTCGATTCCTGAATACAGTCATACCGGAGGTTCTCACAAGTTAATCGATAACATTTGTCTCTCCATCTGATGGTCAAGGATTGTGTAGCGGCTCTCGCCAATAAAAAATTACATTTCGCAGTGTCTGAAGGTGTGTAATAGTTTGTAATCCATAGTCCAGCGAACGTCGAACTCTTGTGGTGCATGCGTTGGGCGTGGACTGGACATTTGGTCAGTGGTCTTGACGGCCACGGTAACCATTTAAAAACAATCTCCGCTTTACAGTTTGGAGGGACTTGAAAACGTTTCATTCCATGTGTCTTTCCACAAATCGACAAAGAGGCTCGTTGGCATTTTCAAGGCTCTACGCCACAGATTAAGCAGTCGGAGAGTCATTCTCATCTGGGTAGTCAAGCATGGGCGTTCTGAAGATTTCGTGGCCTCAAATGACCCACATATCGATGATGTCTGAGGATTACAGACCGTACTCTGCGATATCAGAGGAAGAAAATCAGCGACTCTGGTTTGTTTGTACCCGTCCGTTCGGAGTGACAAGTACTTGCGGTTGTTATTGACAAGGTCGTTTCGTGGATGGGGCATGGCATATAGATAACCTCTGTGTCAGTTTGTTATGGTTATAAAGGTAGCAACCAACTCTGAACAAATGGGCTCCTTGCACACTGGCTTGGAGCAAGGGATAAGGAACAAAACAACAGACGTCTGACATTTTACAGTCCCAACACAAAGGCATTGTTACATTAAATTCAAAATTATGCAGGATTCACTTCATCTGGGTAGTTGACTCAATGTACATATTCACCTATTCTAATGATTCCTGAGGCTTCAAAATAGAGAAATACATTTTACGATGAGGTCCTGAAAAAAATATTCAAACTTTAAATATGAGCAACAATGTATAAACCAACCATCGGGCAGTAAGCTGAGGACAAGCCTTATCGGTTTATCACGGATGGACATTTACAAATTTTGAAGCAGTTTGGAAAGCCTGTAAAAAATAAAAAAAATGAGGGGTGTGCAGTGATTGGTTTTTTTTCATTGTGACGCGGGGGGAGGACACCCGATATTCGATACTAGAGGTTGGAATTGTGGAAGTGTTTGCCCAGGCTCATGTGGAGCTCTATGGAAAAAATCCCGAAATAGGCATTAATATGCCTGTGATTGCCTCCTCCAAAACCGCTTGATGAATCATTCAATTTTACCATACGGCAAGAAGGACATCATTTAAGCAATTTTTGTTCTGCGAACTTTAGTTCGTAGAAGAAATTATTTGGAGAAAAATGCATTTTGAAAATTCAAATTTTCGAGCCATTTCAACAATCCCTAGACTGCTGCGAACGTTTATTTATTCAAATTTTAGTGTCCATTCTCTTGCATTATGGGGTCGTACCCACGCCTATTGGACTCCACGAGGTCCGAGCACTAAGAACGTCTACAAACGCACCACGAGACACGCGCGTCATGCCAACACAAACGTATACCCGACTTATTGACAGATCTGGCTCATCTCGCACCAAATTTTGCTCAAATTTCCTTCCAAGACTGATTTGTCATAGCTGATCGCATTTTTTTTGTGAAGGTAAAGACACTTCAGTGATTTGAAACATCCCCCCCCCCCCCCCCCTTAATTGAAATTTGCGGAATAGCTTCAAATGTGAAGGATAAGTCTGTCGAATTCTAATGAAGTTACCTTTTACAGCTGTAGAATTAACAGAAAAGGAAGAAACGGCGTGTTCCAAGATACGATTCTCCATTAATTACGTGTTGTGTAAAGTGTCCGTTCGGACAGTAATGACTAAAATCTTCTGATTCTGTCCTTAATATGTTGCTTCGTGGTCTGAGAAGGGGACAGAGGAGGGGAGGAGGAAAGGGGCCCCTTCTAGTCAATAGCCACGTCGCCTCCTCTTCTCCATTCATCGCTCCATCTATCTCCTCTCGTTGCTTGTGTACGTAATGAAAAACATCTGATTTTGATGATTTTTTTCGATTTGCTGATTGAGCAAATTTCACTGATAGTGTTTTAACTATAAGATTCGTTTTGATGGGTGTGGCATTTTGCCGTAATAGTTTTCGCACAGCTATGGACAGAAAAATGACCGTCATCATGAGCCTCCGTAACACATAAAAATCTTTCTTAGATACACGTTTACTGCGGAATATATATAGAGTGTTAGTTTTCCGAGGGATGCCAAATAAATCCGACCGACCTCACCCCCCCCCCCCCACCCCCGTTGTGAAGGGTACTGCCAAGTCTGTCGAAACTTATTAATTTGGTTACCATGGTTTCCTATAAAAATCCATAAAATGTTCATTATCACGGCTGGACGAGATAAAATGGGTTTTGAACTTTTGGTATTCTATCATCATTTCTGTCTAAACCGCTTGACATTAGCTAATACTTTCAACACAAAAGTAATCAACTATGGCTTCGAGTGTCAGATGGATCCCTAACACCCCCAGAGGAAAAATCTGACGATCACCGCAAAAAGGGAGGTTAGTGTTAGATCTAGGGGCAACAGACCTTTGAGTGGGGCTTTGAAAAAACTGAAACATAGCGTTAAAAACTAGGTAAAACGGTCAAAAACAGGCTGAAAAATGAAAGAAAAAGCTAAAATTTTTACTCTTTGAAAGCATGAAAAAGAGCTGAAATCTCACCCACGCGAATGTATAAGCTTGAATATTGATGACAAAAAAAATTATTCACAACGAAAATATTGTACTTATTTTCAATTAAAAGTTAAGAAAGTAAAGCAGGAGAAAACTTCATTGTGTCCCAAAGTATCCTGATGACTTCCAGAGTTTACCTGTGGAAGTGAAATACCAGTTGCAGAGCTCCGTTCCACACTTCAGGAAGCGGATACTAGGCTTTTGCTTCATTGTTACCCGAGTGGAAGGCATAAGACGAGCAGATATGTATGCAAATGACAACTGATGTAATTGGTATGTTGGATCTAATATACAAGATAACTGAGGAAATGGGGTTTGAGATTAATATAATCTCACATGAGGTTGGAGGAGCTTTGGATAAAGACTCAAACGAAGTGATATCTGCCTATAGATAAATAGCGCAAGGGCTAGAAGAAGATATCTGCAGAGCCCTCCCACTAATCCAACAAATATCAGTGGGTGAATAGTTTGAAGATTAAAAACAATGCATTTAATATTAAGTATAACTTCATATGTGATAAAGGAGCAATGAACATCACATTGCCAATGTTAAAATTGAAATTTTCCTTCATTCATAAACACAAACATGATAATGATATACTTTGATCAAAATTTACTCAAATTGACCCCCCTCACAAGTAACCCCCATCTTGTAGGTCCCGTGCAGCATATTTATTTACGTGTCCACCCTGGGGGTGTTTATTTGATCCATCTAGACTATTTGACATGCATAAAGTTTTTATAGCATCGCATGGCAGGTTGACCTTGCCTGCCCCCTGGGTAAATGTAATATACTTGCCATGTTATGTAATGAAACAGGCAATGTAACAAAATTGCCTCGTATTGTAATAGCATTTTATTACATTAGGCGACAATGTATATTACACTACACTGTCCGGGCTCCATAGACGACAACGGAATAAAACTTGGAACTAATGTTGGGTGAAGGGTCAACTGAATCGAGTGCCCTATTTTTCACTGTTGGAGGTCGACTATGAGTTCAGAGGGCTAACAGTGAAATGTGAACTTCTTGAACACCGTTGCATAAAAGGCAAAATGTCGGGTTAATTGACGTGTGTTTTTTAAGTCTTCAGCAGATGACTTAACTCAATTAACTTAAAACTTCAGGGAATAATAATTCAAATTTATCCTTAAGTATCATTTTATTATTATTATTATTATTATTATTAATGTTATACTTAAATGCGATTTAAGGTGACAATGGGTTCAAATTTTCTCTCTCGTGCATAAAATTCGACATATTTTTTAAATTGAAAAATATGCTAATTATGCGCTTTATTCCGATATTAATTTATGCAAATATATTCAAATAATAATGCAAACTAGTGCCACACCAATTTCACAAATTTAATAATTTTTCAGTGCAGTAATTAAGAACATAGAGGAAAAAAGGCTGCGCGTTTGTTCCTCGTTCCTAGAGTTCTCTTCTCATTAAGACGGACCACGTGTAAAATGATATACACACATTTTGAAATATCTTCTCACCTGAGCACAGTATTCCATCTCCCTCAAAGCCGGTATTACAGGTACAATGGAAGCTACCCACGTCATTAGTGCACATGGCGTTCACATCGCAGGAGTGTGAGCCAACATCACACTCGTTGATATCTGTTGCGATAAAATAAAAGCAAAGCAAGTTTCTGTTTTGTCCACAAAGGCTTTACTTACAACTACATTCAAAACTCCTCACTTATTGGCGCATGATGCCATCACGTAATGGGTACAGGCTGTCTCAAAAAATGTACAATCAAAAAAAAAATCAAAATAAGTAATTTTTGCTTGACATAGCATTAAAGAACAAAGACTGGGCTATCCAATAGTGTGTATTTGATCTTGATTGCTTTTGTCAATCCAGAAATATATATCAATTTAGTGCGTACACCAAAAGCGATTTTGTGCCATTTTTATGCATGGGAAGAGGATAACGTTTTGAGTATTGTACCATGCTATCTTGGCAAAAGAAAACAAAACACAGATTACAGTACACAAAGGAATTTGGATTCTCAATACAAGCTTTCACGTTCAATGATAACTATTTTTGTTTTCATAAATAATAAACGAATGTAAATATGTGTTGTACGTTTCAATGAAATAGAGCGTTGAATTTATTACAAAATGGAAATCTGATAAAATCATGCAATACGGAATACAATTGCAAACACAATTAACACACCAAATCCAAAGAACTGGTATAAAAAACATTGCACAATATTTGTGCACTTAAGTGCATAAGAGGGAGGTCAATGTGGACCCAGGATTTCTTTGGGGTTTTTTTGCGAGCTTGCGAGCTATTTTTAAACGCTAAATTATTTTGTCCAAGATTTTACGTAATTGCCTAAATATCAGTTGCGCTTATTTTGGTGGGAAAAAATCAAATCGGCCATCGGAACATTTTGTTCCTGGAATTCTCTTCTCATTAAGACGGACCACGTGTAAATTGATATACACACATTTTGAAATATCTTCTCACCTGAGCACAGTATTCCATCTCCCTCAAAGCCGGTATTACAGGTTCAATGGAAGCTACCCACGTCATTAGTGCACATGGCGTTCACATCGCAGGAGTGTGAGCCAACATCACACTCGTTGGTATCTGTTGCGATAAAATAAAAGCAAAGCAAGTTTCTGTTTTGTCCACAAAGGTTTTACTTACACCTACATTCAAAACTCCCCAACTTATTGGCGCATGATGCCATCACGTATTAATGGGTACAGGCTGTCTCAAAAATGGTACAATAAAAAAAATGAATACGAACTTTCAAAACAGGTAATTCTTGCTTGACATAGCATTAAAGAACAAAGACTGGGCTATCCAATAGTGTATATTTGATCTTACTTGCTTTTTGTTAATCCAGAAATATAATCAATTTGGTGCGATACACCAAAATCGATTTTGTGCCATTTGTATGCATGGGAAGATGATAATGTTTTGAGTATTGCACCATCTAGGCTAGCGGGCAGATCTCATATAGCGTTTACAAAGGTGACGCACCCCTAACAAGTACATAATGTTGCTAAAATAAATTGTCTAAAATTATCAAAATCAGTTCTACGCGTGTTCTCACTTCTAGTATGTGCACATTTTCTTGAAAATAAATTAAATGTCATCTCCTTTTTTCCCTGAATATCAGTGACCAAGGGATGTACACCACGTTCCATTGACTCCAGCAAATAATGGTGCTATTGATAAGTAAATCTGCCCGTTATGAAAAGGATGAATAGGACAACGGACTTCAGATTCTCTGGGACTGCAAACCATTGTTATTGTCCATGACTTTAAAAGCTTTTGAATTGTTTTCACCGCCCGATTTAGATTGAGCTGCAGCCTCATTTACGAGGAAAATAAAACTCAAACTTCTGCTGGGAGTTTAATAACTTTGATGGTATATTTCATCATTTATTCAAAAAGGAAACGAAGATGAACAAAAATCATGAAAGAAATTTTGATTGGCAAGCTATGACCTAACATCTTGGTGCAGAACCAACACCAATAACTTAATCATATAAATATAGTATCTCTTTTCTATTCAATTAAAAGTTTGTTCGGCACCGGTTCACCTGTATTTCATATAGGTGAATGATTTTCTTTTTGTGCTATGGACGCAATAAATTGCATAGAAATGGGGTTACGGGTTTGGTTCTGCACAAGATGTTAGGTCACAGTTTGCCAAACAATTTTTTCTCATTAGCTTTGTTCACCTCCGTTTCCCTTTCGAATAAAGGATGAAATATAGGGTCAAAGAAAATTGAACACACAGTAGGACCTCTAACTTTATTTATTCGTGAAAGAGGACAGCTCATTTGTGTTCCACGTCATGAAAAATAGCTTAATCTAAATCGGGGTGATGGTATAACACCTACAATCTTTTCAGTTGCATGGATAATAACAATAGCTCTGCAGTTCCAGATGAAAAAGGAATCTGTGAAGTGTTTGGTCTTCTACATACCGAGCGGATTTACTTATCAATAGCCCCCATATTTGCTGGAGTCAATGAATCATGGTGTACATCCCGTGGTAGTCACTGACATTCAGGGCATAAATTGAGATGACATTTAATTAATTTTCTCGAGATGGTGCACATACTAGAAGTGAGGACACACGTAGAACTGATTTCTATAATTTTAAGAAAATAATTTCGGAAGAATTATGTACTTCCCAGGGGTGCGCCACCTTGGTCCTTATCCGAGCGTCTTTTTCGCTTTGGCCTCATGCCCTAATGCTATCCTGGCAAAAGAAACAAAACACAGATTACAGTACACAAAGGAAGTTTGGATTCTCGATACAAGCTTTCAGTCAATGATAAAATATTTTCTTTTCATAATAAGAACGAATGTAAATATGCGTTGTACGTTTCAAAGAAAATAGAGGTTAATTTATTAAAAATTGGGAAATCTGATAAAATCATGCATAAGGAATACAATTGCAAACAAAATTAAACACACAATTAAAAAAAATGGTATAAAAATATGCCAATCTTTGGCACTTAAGTGATAAGGGGGGGGGTCAATGTGGCACCCAGGATTCTTTGGGGTTTTTTCGAGCTTGCGGAGTTGTTTTAACGCTACATTAATTTGCCCAAGGATTTTATGTTGTACATTGCCTAAATATCAGTTGCGCTGATTTTGGTGGGACGAAAAATCAAACCGGCCATCGGAACATTTTGTTCCTGGAATTCTCTTCTCATTAAGACGGACCACGTGTAAAATGATATACACCCATTTTGAATATCTTCTCACCTGAGACAGTAAATGCCATCTCCCTCAAAGCCGGTCACCTATTACAGTACAATGGAAGTACCCACTCATTAGTGCACATGGCGTTCACATCGCAGGAGTGTGAGCCAACATCACACTCGTTTTGTTATCTGTTGCGCTAAAATAAAACAAGTCTGTCTTCATGTTCACAAAGACTTAAAACGACATTCACAAAACTGCCAGCGTATTGGTGCCTGAGAGAGTTGTGGCGTACCAAATCGTGCACCACGCATTGCAAGACGGAATAAAACCCCACATATTTCGGAAGTTGTACTTTCCAGGGATGCGCCACCTTGGGCATATCGAGAGTCTTTTCGCTTTGCCTCATGCATACCATGCTATCTTGGCAAAAGAAACAAAACACGATTACAGTTACACAAAGGAATTTTGTATTCTCGATTACAAGCTTCATGTCCAATGATAAATATTTTCTGTGCATAAATAATAAACGAAGGTAAATAATATGTACGTTTCAATGAAACAGAGGTGTTGTAGTATCTCTAAAGTAAGTTCATTGTGAAAAATATTAAAGAAGATGAAATTTCAAACTGATTTGTAGGTATGGGTGTCAACATTTACCAAAAAAGTGAGTTATCGTAGGGGGTGGGGAAATTAGTTTTTCGGGAGTCAAAGGTTAATAACAGGGGTCAAATTTTGAAATTGATCCAATCATGTTGAAAAGTATACCAAGTTAATAGTTTAATCATAAGGATTCCAAAAAGGTATAGTTTGTACTATCTACGGTCGAAAGTTTTGGTGCATAAGTGCATAAAGGGGGGTCAATGTGGACCCAGGATTTCTTTGGGGTTTTTTTGCGAGCTTGCGAGCTATGTTTTAACGCTACATTATTTTGCCCAAGATTTTATGTAATTGCCTAAATATCAGTTGCGCTTATTTTGGTGGGAAAAATCAAATCGGCCATCGGAACATTTGTTCCTGGAATTCTCTTCTCATTAAGACGGACCACGTGTAAAATGATATACACACATTTTGAAATATCTTCTCACCTGAGCACAGTATTCCATCTCCCTCAAAGCCGGTATTACAGGTACAATGGAAGCTACCCACGTCATTAGTGCACATGGCGTCGCAGGAGTGTGAGCCAACATCACACTCGTTGATATCTGTTGCGATAAAATAAAAACAAGTTTCTGTCTTCATGTTCACAAAGACTTAAAACTACATTCAAAACTGCCCAGCGTATTGGTGCATGAGAGAGTTGTGGAGTACCAAATCGTGCACCACGCATTTCAATACGGAATAAACCCCACATTTATTTCGGAAGAATTATGTACTTCCCAGGGGTGCGCCACCTTGGTCCTTATCCGAGCGTCTCTTTCGCTTTGGCCTCATGGCCTATTGCTATCTTGGCAAAAGAAACAAAACACAGATTACAGTACACAAAGGAATTTTGTATTCTCGATACAAGCTTTCATGTACAATGATAACTATTTTCTTTGCATAACTAATAAACGAATGTAAATATATGTACGTTTCAATGAAACAGAGGTGTAGTATTCTCTAAAGTAAGTGTCATCTGTGAAAAAAAATGTAAAGAGCTGATGTCAACTGATTTTGGTAGGTATTGGTGTCAACATTTACCAAAAAAAGGAGTTTTTATCGTAGGGGGTGGGGAAATTAGTTTTGGGAGTCAAAAGGTTGACCTTGCCTGGCAGGTTGACCTTGCCTGCCCCCTGGGGTAAATGTAATATATTTGCCATGTTATGTAATGAAACAGGCAATGGGCATAAAATTGACTGTATGTATAGCCTTTTATTAATTAGGCGACTGTATATTCGACTACACGTACGGCTCTAGACGACAACGGAATAAAAAACTTGGAACTAATGTGGGTCTAAGGTCAACTGAATACCGAGTACCCCACTGTTGGAGGTAGACTATGAGTTCAGAGGGCTAACAGTGAAATGTGAAACTTCTTGAACACCGTTGAATAAAAAGCAAAAATGTTCGGGTTAATTGACGTGTGTGTTTAAGTCTTCAGCAGATGAATAACTCATTAATTAAAAGTAAACTTCAAGGAAACTAATTCAAATTTATCCTAAGTATCAAATGCGTCACATTGATTAAACCAGGACAGGGTCAAATTGTGTTTGTTCATGCACAATTTTTTTTATTAAATATTAACACATTTTGAAATATTTCTACCTGAGCAACAGTCTTCATCTCCTGAAAAGCCGGTATTACAGGTAAATGGAAGCACGCGCACCACGTCATTAGTGCTACATGGCGTCTAAGCATGCGCAGGAGTGTGTACCAACATCACAATCGGTGGGTATCTGTTGCGATATAAAATAAAGCAAAACAAGTTTCTGTTTTTAGCACAAAGGTTTTGAAGACACCGTTACATCAAAAAAAAAAAACTTTCCCCCAAAAACTTATGGCCATGATTCCATCACGAATGGTACAGGCTGTCTCAAAAAATTGTTTTTTTTTTTTACAATACAGCCACAACACCACCCACCATCCAAAAATACAGTATTTTTGCTGACATAGCATTAAAGAACAACGGACTGGCTATCCAAATAGTGTTGTATTTGATCTTGCTGCTTTTTGTCAATCAGAAATATATATCAATTTAGTGCGATACACCAAAACCCATTTGGTGCCCCATTTTTTGTTTTCTGCATTGGAAGAGGAAACGTTTTGAGTTTGTACCATGCATCTTCGCAAGAGAAACAAAACACAGATTAAGTACACAAAGGAAGTTTGGATTCTCGATACAAGCTTTCACGTTCAATGATAACTAATTTATTAGTTTTTCATAAATAATAAACGAATGTAAATATGTGCTGTACTGTTCAATGAAACAGACGTTGGGAGAGACTGGCCTAGCGTTAGGGTTCTTGTCTGTGCGGTGCAAATTTAAAAAAAAATCCCCGGGTTCGAATCCCGTGGGGTCACTTGCTGGGATTTATTCGGTGCTCAATTCTGGATTATCTGTATACGAGCTATTGATTAATAGAGAATACCGCTCTCCTCCCATGTTCACTTTGAATGTGGCAAATGAATCATGAACGTCATCCCGTCTTTCGAGTGGGACTTAATCCGTCCGTCCTTGGACAGAGAGTCACATGTACACCCGCAAGTCAGTGTCGAATAAGAGTAGTGTAAACCCCTGATTGTCCCATTCCCCCCAGTCCTCAAAAGTGCCATGTTAAGGCGCGTCCTTTTCATTGGGACACAGGCGACCTCGGATCAGCTTACAAAGTTGAATACTCCTGACAACCACCACAAGCCTTACCAATGACTTGATTCTTATAAAATCATGCAATAATAATCAATTGCAAACAAATTACACACCAAATCCAAGAAATGGTATAAAAATATTGCACTATCTTGTGCATTAACACTAAAAGTGCATAAGAAGGGGGAGATCAATGGTGACTCAGGATTTCCGTGGGTTTTTTTCAGAGCTATGTTTTAACGCTATATTATTTTGTCCAGACTTATGTAATTGCCTAAATATCATTTTGCGCTTATTGTTGGTGGGAAAAAATCAAATCCAAATCGGCCATCGGAACATTTGTTTGTTCCTGGATTCTCTTCTCATAAGACGGTCACCCACGTGTAAATTTGATAACCACATTTGGCAATATCTTCTCACCTGAGCACAGTATTCCATCTCCCTCAAATCCCGTATTTAACAGGTACAATGGAGCTACCCACGTCATTAGTGCACATGTGGCGTTCACATCGCAGGAGTGTGAGCCAACATCACACACCGCGTTATATCTGTTTGCGATAAAATAAAAACAAGTTTCTGTTTTATGTTCACAAAGCTTAAAAACACATTCCAAAAACTGCCCACGTATTGGTGCTGAAGATTTGTGGAGTACCAAATCGTGTACCACACGCATTTCATACGGAATAAACCCAAACGCTTCTAACTCGTTTCATGGCCAATTTCATTCCCATTGTAAATACGTGGTACACGATTCGGCAGTCCTCAAGGCTTGATGCCCATCACGTACAAGTCAGTCTGTCTCAAAAATTGTACGAGTCAGAAAAAAATGTTTAAGTAAGGGGGATCCTAAGTCTCAAAGGGGGAATTTTTTTCGAATTGAGATTTTGACACAAAATTGTTCCCTTCGAGCCTCAGCTCCCAATTGCTTTTTGTTTCATCTCAACAGGAATGAATACTTTTGAGATATCGCAATTTTTTTTCAATCCAATAATGGCCGCCATTACCATGGCAACGAGTCACATTACTGCCCGGCCAGAATCCCCAAAGATCGATGTGTAAAGCATGTTGTCAAGACTTAAAAATATATGATAAACTTGTATTAGAAGGACAATATCCTGCGAGAGCTGGACCCTGTGACAAGACATTTAATATTGATTAAAAAGAACTTGGGTAAGTCAAAAAAACTCTTGAAAACGGACTTACATTATCAAACTTTAATTGCGTTTTTCTCCATATTTGTTTTTTCGCAATTTGTCACCACGGGAACAGTCATATCTCAAGAACCATAGGGGGTAGGCACTTCATTTTTTCACTGTTTTTGTCTCTATTTTTAGGAGCACACAATGAACTAAAATTATTGAATTCAAGCCTTGGAAACATGTTCATTTGATCTTTTGACCAAAACCATAATTATGCTTTCTGCGGTTTCAGATGTAACCAGACCTTTACCCTGCTTACCATGCTAGTATGTGGTAAATTTTGGTTCATGACTAGCTTTAAACCTCAGCTCCAAATTACTTTTTGTTTCATCTCAATAGGATAAATACTTTTTGAGATATTGCTGTTCCCGTATTGACACATCGCAAATTTTACAATCCAAGTTGGCGGCCGTTACCATGGCAACGGGTCACATGTTCGGACATTTCGCATGTTAATTTTATGCAACAAGGTTTAGGGTATGCATACAAACGCTAACACTTGAGATACTACTTATGATTAAGTGAGAAAAACAAGTTTATTGAAATATGTGGTTCAGACTAGGATTCCCCTTAAATATGAAATTTCAAAATAGAAATAAAAAACAAAAAAAAAAAATAAAAAAAAAAAAAAAAATTTTTGCTGATAAAAATGAAAGAACAAAGACTGAGGCTATCCAATAGTGTAGATTTGATCTTGCTTGCTTTTTGTCAATCCAGAAAATAACAATTTAGTGCGATACACCAAAATCGAACTTTAGCCAATTATGCATGGGCAGAGAATATGGTTTTGAGTATTGTTGCCATGTTGTATTGGCACAAGAACACAGATTTAAGTACACAAATTAAGTTGGATTTCATAGTCAAATTAAGTCAATGATAAATAGTTTCTTTTTCATAAATAATAAACAATACTACAAATATTTGATTACACGTTTCAGGGGGCATTCTTCGGTCACGTTGTTGACATAAAAGACGGTAAATTTTGATTTTAAACTCAATGCTGTTTGCCACATAACCAATCTATTCTTGACTTTAGTATAATAAAAAAATATATAGTCCCAAAACCTAACCAAAAATAATGGTTTCCACTTTCGCCGATGGCCCAAATTTGTCATTAGGTGCAAATAATGTTCGGTCACGTTTGTGCCGTCAGACAAAAAGGTTTTTTTAGGAATTACAAATTCAACTGTAAAATTCTGTGATTATTGAAAGAGCACTGGCACAATTGACAAAATAGTGCGCCCTCTAGATTTTCAAATTGATATTTATGAATGGTTATAAAGCTGTTTAAATACATTAGCCCGCACCTGAAAATTATTAGCACAAAATAGCGCGCTTATGAGTAAAACAGGACGATTTATAATTAATGTCGCCGGCGACCAGTTAATTCAGCAGACACCGCGGCATGGCGTGTAACACATAAAACACACGCCAGAGTCAATTCTCATGGCAGCACCGTGGTTGACCGGTCTGTGGTTTTAATATCAATGAGTACAAGTCTATGATATTCATTGTTATAGACACTTTGTTGATTAAAGCTTCGGAGACTTAAAAGTTAGCCTCAAAATTATCTAGACGTCTTTAGCCTCTTATTAATGCCCTCTTGCTTGTGGGTATGTTATTTTTATGATGTAAAATATATCTTGCATAGTGTAGTTAGTGTCCACTGTAAAAGGCCTCGAATGTTGCCCACCCACCAAATCATTGTGACATGAACCCATTCATAAGTTTGATCGTATGTAAATGATTCCCATTTCACGGGCACCATCCAACACTGATCAATGACATGCTATGGATGAGCGATACCCACACACTGTGTGCAATGAACCATTGGCGAGAAGGCCTGTTTTTACACATGTTGGAAGCCTTGTTAGAAAAAATTTGGGTCGTTCGGATCTTTTTCAGCACCGCACCTATGTCAACCATATCATCACCATGGTAGAGATAAGATTATCTTGGTTGTCAGCTTCTACGAAGAGTATAGGTGTAACCGTTGGTCCATGGCGCCCTCTTGAAAACGCCCAGCAATCACTGGGATTTGCATAGCGGTGCCCCAATTTACCCTACCAAAAATACTACGCTTTATAAATTAACCATTTATTCGATTTTCTGAATTTCTATCATAATAAAATCACATATGTTATATATTATAATATATTCCTACATTTAAGAGCTTCTATCTACAAGAAAATTCCTTGAGCACTTTTCTCGCAACGACGTAGTTTTCTTCTCATTCCTGCTTAAGCACACAGACTAACGCATGACAGGTCCATAGTCCCTAGTGATGCACTGTGTGCACAGTGAATAGGGAACATGGACATTAAACTGCAAGATGTATTCTTCCAATAGCCGAAACCTATTATTTGCCAGCAAATTGAAGAAATTTCATGATTTTCTCTGACATATGTGCCAGTGCCGCTTTAATAATCATATTCTTATATTTATCTCAGAAAGAACTTGGTACTTTTTCATTACATTACAACAAATGTTTGGTAATGAAAATACCAGCAATTTATGGTAATAATTAAAACAAAATTTATATCACTAAGTAGGGTCACGTGTGCGACCTTGGTGGTTACGTGTGTGACTTCTCCGATTAGCTTTAAACTAAAATTGGTGGACCATTGTTAGGTTGTGCACCAAAATGAAGTTGTAATACCATCTTGTCTCTTTCCATATTCGCAACTATTTCAAACACTTTCATTACTTTGTCGTCGTAAAAAATGCAAAGAGCAATGCTACCCTAGTATGCATATTTCCTCTGATGTTGAATAGTACAAGTCTGCTAATTTGCCAACTTCCACCCCAAACTTCAAAGGCGCATGGACATCCGAGGTTTAATCCAGTCTTTATTAAAATTATTAGTGTTTTCTTGTAAACTGATCATATTCATATTTTAACTACCAACAGGTGTTAACACGCTACTCTTCAATAGACCAGAAATTTATGTCCCTTCGAATACAAAAATGGTGATGCTGGTCACTTGTGTGACGTAATTAGCACAGCAATACTTTTGAAAGAAGAACCATCTAAACTATGTATTTTGTGTAACGAAGGTACACACAAACTGGCTTTTGACATTAAATATGAACCTTCCCTGGGACAGTGGTTTTCTAGTAATAAAACGGCTTTGTCTTTTGGGTCACGTGTGTGACTACCAAAGTCCATTGAAATTCTATTCTTTGTTTAAAAATATCATGCGGGAAACTTGGAAGGATGGGTAGTTACGTGATAATTTAAAGAATTTTGCAGTACCATTACTGTCATTGTATCAAAAAGGTTACTTTTGGGAAAGAAAGAATGGTACTTCAATGAAATAGAGCTTTCTTTGTGGCAAAATAGAAATCTGTTAACATCATGCCAGAAGAATACAATTGCAACACACCAAATCCAAAGAAATGGATTAAAATATTGCACTATCTTTGTACATTAACCTTAAGTGCATAAGGGGGAGGTGCAGACCCAGATTTTGCCGCGCCATGTTTTAAACGCTAGACTATTTTGCCCCAATATTTTATGTAATTCCAAATTATCAGTTGTGCTATTTAATGAAATTAAAATCAAATGAGCAGTGCGGTTTATACTCATAACATAACAAACAAACATTTTGGGGTGCTTCGAAATTTGTTTTGCACCAAACGTGTTAAATGTGTAGTTAAGCAATGTAATGGCACTTATGGCCTAGATTTTGCCCAAATTTTATGGAAAAAGTCGTCGGGGAAAGTAATTTTTCATTTTGGGAGGAATTGGGCTGACACGCTAAAACTCGTATGGGACCGCCATTTTGAATCGTACAACCGTTTTCATTTTTCCCGTTTTGTTATCGTGTTGACACAATAACCAGACTTGGTGAAAACCTTCCAATAGCATTGTGGTTCTCAGAGCCCACCCCCCCCTTTCCGCACCAACGTGGAGTGCAGAAGATTCGTATCACTTAAATTCTTAAACTGCAATTGTTCGAAGGTCATAGAAAATTGAATTCGAAAGTATCAAGGTGTCGTAGACTTTGTATTTCATGATACACTTAAACATGGAAAAAAAAACTCTCTCCAAATTAAATGTAGGTTCCTGTACAGCCATGATCCCTTCTAACAAACAAACAGATATGTCGAATGTGAGACACTGATTTTAAAGACAAACTTATTGAAGATCACTTCATCATAAGTAACTGCTTTTCGCATAGTTTAAGGGTTATGAAGTTAATCCCTCTTTGTTTACAAAATCTTCACCGTTTTACTCAACAGAAAGTGAAGAAACTTGATTTTGTGTTCCGCAGTAAAATGAGTTATCTTACACAATGGAAAAACAAATGAGATTAATAAAAGCATTGGAAAGAATGGTCGTTTTTGATTAGACCATATTTTAGACAGCGTATGATCAAAAAATCCAAAAATTCAGTAGGCGAATGAGTTTACCTTGCCTCTAATTCCGGTATGAGTACCTACCCAAATTTGATAATGTTAAGCTATTAAGTTTGTTTCAAAACCCAAAACCCATGACCACAATCATAAGCAGTAGGGGTTGAGATTTATTCCGCTTTACTATTGATTCCGTATTAGGGCAGTCTCATTGGGTCGAGTCGACTTTTCTATTTAGGTAAGTACGCGTACCGGAATTAAAGGCCAGGTTGACCTCTTTCGCGTCAGTTAGAACCTTGTAAATCTCAGCTGACGAAATTTGACATTCATAGCCGATATGTATTGATGTGAGAATTATTATGATTTTTACAAAATGTAAACACATGAATTGTTTTCAAATTTTGGGGAAGTGATTTCAATAAGAGTGCCGATGTTTTTTCATGTCATTGTGTCCCTTTAATAATTGTTGTAGATGAACTTAAGTGTATTCTGTGTATTCGAGATTTTGGTTTGTGTGTGTGATGTGTTTGTTCGGGTGTGTGTGTGTGTTTGCGTGCATTTGTGTGTGTGTGTTTTTTTTTTTTATTATTTATTTTTGCTTGATTTCTCTAGCTAACTAAATTGTATCCTTACTACTCTTATTAAGCTTGTTTTATAGTGGAGGTTTAAATGTAATAATCACTATTTTCCAGTTCGTATAGGTGAGTTGACATGTGACGTCAACGCCGGGCAACGAACAAAGCATTCATTGCCCGGCAGTATGCGTGAGCATCTGCAGGGGATGTGCTTTTAAAATTCGCGCTCAATTCAGGCGTGGTAAGGCTTTGAATGCTGTAACTGTATAGGCATTATTCTTCGCACCTCTAACATGTCAGTAGATCAGGTGCTAACTTGTGTTTGTAAACATTGATGGTTAACGAAACGTGTATAACAACGTCATCAGAGTATCTTAGTACACTAAGCTTGTTTTAGAGTGGAGGTTTGAATTTAATATTCACTGTTTTCCAGTTCGGACACTTACCTTGGTATGGACAATCCAGCAGATATTTTAACTTTTCAGTGTTCCATAGAGACCGGTCTGCCAAAACACCTGGGTAATCGGTAAACCAGTATTTTTCTGAATAACTGAAATATCCACATGACATTTGCTTCAATGGTTTGGCAATAATCTTTGTGCACTGGCATCGCGACTTCTCATCTAGATTTAATGCCCATCTTAGAGTTCCGTTATTATCAATCTGTTGATCAATGAAGCAACTGTGTTCCCCAATAGAAGTCGTCATTAAGGCTACAAGATACAAGAATTGTACATCAATGTTGTTAGTGACCTTTAACAAAACAGTTCCAGCAGGATTCAATACTCGTATTTGCCCCGTTGACACCAAGGTCAGAAATACCATTTAAACACAAACAAATGAGCCATGTGCACAAATGATCTGAATTTTATATAATATCATTGCTTTATTGTGATTTTTGTAATTTTTTTATCAAACACAAATTACAATGACAATTTACGATGCACTCAATGTGCATAGGACCCCTAAGGGGGGGGGGGAGTCCAATGGACCCTCAAAATTTGTTTTCGCGCTGTAATTGTAATTGTCTGGCTTTTAAATGCGCTTCTTTTCATACCAAAAACATTAAAATCGGTCAAGCCGTTAATGAGTTAATTAGTGAGGGTTCCATGCCCCCCCCCCCGAGCACTAACGGAAGTCAGGTGAGAATAGTTTTAAAAATCAAAGCAATTTTTTGTTGTTGCTGATATATGTTCACACATACATATAAGTAAACAATTATTAATAACATTAAAAATAATTAACCCTTTATGTGCTGAAAACAAACAATTTCATCATGGACGTTGCTAAACCGTTACTAAAGTCTATGGGAAAATGAAGTGTATTTTGCAACACCCGTAAATACAAAACTGCAAGTTTTGTGTTAAATATATGTAATTGGGGTCTTCTAGAAGAGATATAAACAGTTTCAAAAAGTTGATGTTAACGCAAGGCTCATTTGAATTTTCCGTATTTTTGACCAAATTTTGCGTGTTTTGAAAAAATGTTTTGCCCCTAATTTGCAGTCCAAACAAAAAGGACCTGGAATATAAGCATGGAGAAGCGCCCTCAGTAGTTTAACTAGGCTGATGAATGTCATTTGCGATATGGTGTACATAAGACTCGGTTTCATGAGGTATTCATGCTTTCCTCTAAAATTGCATACAAGCTACAAACATGAAACTTAAACTCCAAATCCGTAAAGGGGTTTGAGTTCCTAAGTAGCAAACTAACTATAATAATTCATACTAATTCAAAAATCTCACTTGAGCTTTATATTCAGATATTATGCAACAGGTCTTTCATTGATGATCAGAGTTACTATAAAAGAAGTGGGGGGCGGGTTCTTGGGGCCGGTGGTGTGGGGCTCATTGGGCTATGCGTGCAAAGCCAGGGAAAATCTTGTAGGCCCATTACATAATACTAATTCTTGTATTGACATTCAATCTTTGGGTTGAGAGAAAATTTACAATTAAATAAATTTCAATCTAAAAGATTGACTTTTCAATCTGTCGTCGTCTGTGGTGAGTGCCCACTCAATAGATGAATTTCAATCTTTGGAATTAAGAGAGTAAGATAAATTATTAATATATGTGCTTACCTGTTCCATATAACAATAACGAGACGGTATTCCTGATCTCTATTGTTTTAAATTGTCTATTCCTAAGTAAATTCAAAAAAAACGCAAGCATTTACGATCCAAACTTGCCTTGAAAACGATAGCGAATGTCTTGAAACGATAGCGAACTTGAATTGAAGTGCACTTTGTAGTCACGGATTATTTATTATGCAAAATTTGAAGACTCCTTTTTGCCTGAGATTTTGTATATTATTCGTCTAGGAATCAGAAGCAACGGTGTGTACAATAGCTTGTATTAAAAAATAAGCAATTACTAAGTAGTAAAAGATATAAACAAAAGCCAACAGAGGCATTAAGCAAAAAGCAATTAGGCAATAATTACTGAGTAATTGTGAATGATTAAGAAAAAGAAAAGTAAAAGTAATACTAGATAATTAAATTGATGCGCAAAACCAGTTCATAAGGTTCTTGCTTACTACCACTAATATGGCTATAAGCAAAAGCAACATAGCAATTAAGCAAACAGCATTATGCAATAATTAATATAATTGTGCAATGCATACTAGAAAAAGCTATAAGTAACAGTAATTACTAGATAACGAAATTGATTCGCCTTAAAAACCGTTGTCTAGTTTGCTTATGAGAATACCTTTTACTTAAAGGCCATTTATGTACATATGTAGGCCAGTACCCATAAAAATAAGTAATTACTATATAACTAGTTGAAACTATTAGTAAAAGCAATTACTCGATAAGTAAAAGGATTAGTGTAAGTAATTGCTAAAACGTATTCTCAAGAACTTACTTACAATTGTAGCAGCTCCAAAGACCACGTGTATACATTATATCTACCAAAAAATCATTGGCAACGTAAAAAGCCGCCAAGGTTTTGAAAAAGAGTACGAACCATATACATCTAAAGAGAACACCAAGTATACTCAAGTGGAAGTGTATCTGCCCTATTGGCAAACTTAGCCCATTTCTTCTTTTCCGCATTCCTTTGTACGTTCATGATATTTTATTAAAGGAACCATCATCATTAGACCAAATTGTTGATTTATATAAATATATCCAACAGCACTTGTTTTTGTTTAATGTTATATTGGCAGTTGAGTTTGGAATTAATGTTCCTATTTCTTGTGTAAAGGCCGAGTTGTCCATAGGAAGGTTCCCGCTACTCTGATTGTCTCACATGAAGAGGGACTGTTTTGAACTCCGCATTATTATATCTATAGCATGAAAACTAAAAATTTATGTTTGGGCTATACGGAGGTTGATGGTGGGAAAACGGGCGTTTTCTTTTCAATTGCAGAAGAAATGGGACCAAGTTTGCCAATGGGCAGATAGTACACGGCATTGTGTAAATTAGGGTGCATTTTTGCTACATTAGTTTAAACCTTGCTTTTTGTTGTGTTCGAAAATTATACCATACCTATTTTGAGGCGTAATTACACTGGGTTTTTTTATTCCCAATAAAGCCTCTACAGGAAGCTTATTTCCACTGGAATCCATTGACCGGGACGGAATTGGGACAGCCAGGGATAATCACTGTACTCTTTTCGAAATTGACTGTGATGGCATATACATGTATGACTCTCTGTACATGGGACCGACGGCTTAACGTCCAATCCTAAGGACGGGGTATTATCATGATTCATTTGCCCAAGTCCAAAGGAACCACGGGGAGAGCAAATTTGACATTTCAAATCAATAGCTTTTGTACAGATTAAATCCAGAAATCCAGAATTTAATGTTCACTTTCGGCAATAATTCGTGATTTTTGGTTCCCGGACCCAGTTGCTCGAAATCCATATCAGCAACAGGTAAAAAAATAAAATACCGGGTGTCTCAAAAAAAGGAAACCCTCAAAGTGGCCTCTATTTCACGAGTAGAAAAAAAGTAAACCATAAAAATTAGTGCATTTCATTAGGTTTCCGACACCGAAAAGATCTTTCCAATAGGATGCATATTGACTGAGTTATGGCCGATTGAAAATTTGTACCACTTTTTCATTTTATCCACGGATTGTTACTCTTTCAGTAGTCTTTAGACAATACACATTGTCCATTGTACACATTGTTTGTTCATGATTTCTTTTGTTTTTGCGACAAAGGTCAGTTCTGATATTGAAAAGTTTAGTTTCAATTTTAGAAATTCCAAGATCTTGCCTCATTCTTCTTTACTGCGCTGCTCCTACTTGGGGAAGGTGGCCGTCTGTAACACGGATGCAGGCTTGCGCTCTCTTTTCCATTTCCATAATCGACTTCTAATCATTCTTGTTCGTCGGATGCTTGCAAATGCAGCGGTTATTCTGTTGCGATTAAGATCCGCAGATTTGACTCCGCTAGACTTCGCCCTAGAGGAAACATTAAGCAGGAACCACCAGCAAACTTGCCAGAACTTCGCAATAGAATAACCGCTGCCTTTGAAAGCATCCGACGGTCAAGAATGATTAGAAGTCAATTATTGAAATGGAAAAGAGAGCGCAAGCCTGCATCCGTTGTCATGGTCTTAGAGGCAGAAAGTGGAGGTGGGGGGCAGAGCAGCGTAGTAAAGAAGAATGAGGCAAGATCTTAGAATTTCTAATAATTGAAACTAACCTTTTCAATATCAGAACTGGTCTTTGTCGCAAAAACAAAAGAAATCATGAACGAAAGAATGTGCTTGGAGAAGGTGTATTGTCTAAAGACAGCTTAGACAGTAACCATGGACAGTAACAATCCATGGATAAAATGAAAAAGTGTTACAAATTTTCAATCGGCCATAACTCGGTCAATATGTGTCCTATTGTAAAGATCTTTTCGGTGTCGGAAACCTAACGAAATGTACTTTTCAGATGTTGTATGGTTTACTCTTTTCTCTTCGTGAAATAGAGGGCGCTTCGAGGGTTTCCTTTTTTTTTGAGACACCCGGTATATAAGTTGCATATCATGATTTTAAATTTGAGTTGCAAAATTGGCTAATAATAAGAGCTCATGTATGTAATCCCTATACAAGCTTATAAATCTTTAAAAAAATCTGTATTAATGATAAAATTAATAAAACATTTAAAAAGGAAACAATGATTTCGGAAATGTGCCCAAATCTTATGCAGTTTTGTATTGTTTTTGAAAACGTGCGCTACGGCTAAAATTCTTAACTCTGCGCACGAAATACTTGAATTTTTTGTTGTGCACGACAGCAAATAAAATACTAAAATTGTCTTCATGTGTGATCTAATATACATCGGTAAATTCTAAAAATACTTGGATATATTACACCTTTGCTTATTGAGCTTCACTGGCTACCCGTGGAATTTCGCATAAAATTCAAACTGGTCGTTTTTGCCTTCAAGCACTTCGAAGGTACCTTGCCGTTATACTTGTCATCTGTGCTTTCCACTTACCAACCATCACGTTCACTCCGTTCATCATCTGAAAAGTTATTGAAACTTCCACGGGTCAACCTTAAATCAGCTGGTGAACGCTCATTTCGTTTCGCTGCGTCAGCTGTTTGGAATTCACTTCCAAACAGCGTTCGCAGTATCCCCAAGTTCCAAGACTTCAAACGTCAGCTTAAAACTCACCTTTTTCGCCAAGCTTTTCATAGCTCATAGCTGTTTTGTTCGTGTTTACTGTTATGGCGCTCTGAGTTCTCTTGAAGATTTTGCGCCTAATAAGAACTATTTATTATTATTATTATTATTTATACGTAGGCCTACACTGTTAGAAAACTTTAACGGTAATTTTAAAAGAGTGCATGGTGGCTCTCGTCTATACAGTAACTAATTTCAATAAGTCTTTTCGTCATAGGAATTTATTGGATGACTGAAAATCTTTAATAGATATCAAATCGCTGTTCTGTGTTTGGTTAAAAGTGATATTACTTTTATTAACAGTCGAACATGAACGCGGGAATGATGCATCTAATGATTTTGTCCTTTTTTAAAGACCTATGTTAATGAGTGTTATAAATTCAGAAAAAAAAACATTTGTCGCCAAATTTGCAATATAGTGCGTGTTTTTTAAATAAGATATCTACGATCTGACTGAACAATGGACCAATCTAACAGCGCCGTATCCGATCCGCATAATGATGTATGGGCGAATATGTTTCTGTATGAATTTAAAAGGTATCTTTTCCCACCCTCCCTCTCTACCTCTACTTTCTGTTTTTCTAGATGCCCGTATTCTTCAAGTCCGCAATTCAAAATGTGTGTGTTTTTTGGTTTAATGGAACTATTTTAACGGGTTTGTAATCACGTATCAACCCTTATTTTAATCATTACTACAAGTAAAACAAAAAAACGAACGTGGGTATGGTTAGTGTTCATGCGACGTTTCCAGAATTGAAGTTGATTGCGGGCGTTAAAAAATAAAGTGTTTTCCTTTTATACCACGCCCAGTTTTTTCCCAGACCTGGTCTTAGCCGCACGGCGATCGGAGAAACCTTGGTGCCCAGTTAGGGCACTGGAGTGGTACCTCAAGCATTCAAGATTTTCACCCCATGGGGCGGTGCGTGGGGTGTGGCAAGGGGGTGACCGCCCCTTGGGTGTTTCAAAATTCAGGAAAAACATGGGTTTTAAGCAATAATTTCCATTAAAATTAGGGTTTTTTACCTATATGAGTTAATCATGTAATTTTATTTTTTTTTAATTATTTTTGTTTTATATTTATTACACTTTATCACTGGTTATCGTCACGAATCTTCCAAACAGGCCAATCGACCAAAAGTCACATTTCGAGATATCGGCGATTGAAGTTTTAGAGAATTATGAACTTGCATATCTAAAATTTGAAACATTTTAGGAAAATGATTTCATGTGTACATAGTGGACATTGAATCGTTCTTCATTTTAAGCACACTTTCAATTCAAGTATCCTTTGTTTTCCTTGGCAAATTTAATTATAAAGTGATTGGTCTGTTTGCAAAAACTAAAAACCGTCCTCTGTTTCTATGTCAAAGGAGACGAATGCGCATTCGCCTGTTTGGCGTACTCAAAAAGAGTCGATCGATGGCCTCAGACGGTGGTATTGAACATGTTAAACATACTTTTGCCTGCGGAGGGCGCTAGAAATGACTATGCTTTTGTATGATTTTCTAGCCGTCATCATTACTTTAATAAAGGCAAAATACGCCAATGAAGCTAGAAAAGAGGACTGATGAGGTTCTATTTTTTTATTTTGTACTTAGAATTGATTTAATCAAACCTAATACTTAATGTAAAATATATATCAATCTATAAATATATTAATTTGAATGGAAACCTGTAATTTAAGCTGTATTTTACGGCATTTTGTTAGCAGAATTGCTGCCAGAATTTTCTTGTAAAATGTATAGTATTTTTCCTGTAAACATTAGTACTTAATAGTATCATTGAAAATTCATAATAATGTATGATAATGTTGATACTCGAAAACAAATCGAATAAAAGCTCCAGTTGAAGTCGTTTTATACGCCTGATAAATTGGACATAAAATTTACAGTATTTTGCTGTATTTCCAAATTGCAGCATCGGCCTACATGTGTAAGTACACTAAGGACATCCAAAGTGTATGTCTAACGTTTGAAACCCTGGGTTTTGTGAATTATTGGACATAATAACTTCCATAAACGTTAAGTGGAAGAAATAGTGATTTATCTGTTTATTGCTCGAAGGTGTATATTTTGATTACTTTTGCAGAGTAAAAGGAATCAAATATCACTATTTTATCTAGAAGAAAGCTTTATCTTACTATCAAGTCATTTATATTTGTATTAATTTCACTAGGCGTTCGGACGAAAATCATTATAATTCTCAATAACGAAAACTATAGGAAGAGTATATTGGCAATTAGTGTCAAATGATGTTTCTAAAAATCGTAAAAACAAACGACTTCGGAGTGTCTATTGGTACAATTTGAAATGAAATAGACATTCCCATGGATATTATTTTATTTTTGTCATCAAACAGACCATTGCGTATATGTTTCACCTTTGGAGTCACAGCACTCGTATAGTTGAAAACTTTCTATGAGTAAAAAACAAACCATTTTGAGGTTAAGATGGCCGTTTGTCGGCATTTCTATACTGCGGTGCTCAATGGTTAACTTGTATTTCAAAGACTTCTGACGTTTAATTTAAATTCAAATTGCCAAAATTTCTGATTATCAAAGTGGTATTTATTGAAAATGCAGAATGATAATTTTCTCATATTAAACATCTTTTTTATTGGAATTGAAAGGAAAATAATTTCCTCTATCTACTCAATAAAGTGAAGTGTAATTGGGTTGCATTCAATTATATTGAGTAATTTCAATGAGTAATCTTTTAATGCACCATTAATCATGTATTTTAATTGAGATGGCTGATAATGTGAATAATAATGTTTCTACATGCACTACAAAAACTAGGGTGTTAAAATTAACACCGCCGGTGTTCTAGGAGGATCACACCAAGAGGATGTCAAAATTCAACACCTTTGGTGTTATTTTAACACCATATTGTGTTGTTTTAACACCAAGTAGTGTTAAAATAACACTAAAGGTGTTGAATTTTGACACCCTCTTGGTGTGGTCCTCCTAGAACACTGGCGGTGTTAATTTTAACACCCTATGTGTTGCAATGTGTA
Source organism: Ophioderma brevispina (assembly GCA_023653785.1). Classification (NCBI taxonomy): domain Eukaryota; kingdom Metazoa; phylum Echinodermata; class Ophiuroidea; order Amphilepidida; family Ophiodermatidae; genus Ophioderma; species Ophioderma brevispina. The sequence goes on along the minus strand of JAMKCH010085708.1, from coordinate 3,159 downwards.
CTCAAAATTTAGTAAATACACAGAGAAATTATCAAGTTAGTTTAATTAATAATCAACTAAGTTACTGAAACTCAAAATAATATCGTATAGGTATGTGGGGAAATACAGCAAAGAAAAGAGGAAAAACGGAAACGAATTTGAGGTACTATGTTTTACATATCACTATTGATCTTAATTTGGCTGTAAATTAATCATGTAAGTAACATTTATACATGTAAGCCTATCTAACTGAGAATCGAACCTGGGACCCTCTGAAATGAACCCAAATACCTAACTACGATACTATGCTACCTTATATACAGGGAATATATACGAACATTGAATTTATATGCATTACTTTCCTTTCAAATTAATATATTGCAAATTAAAATGAACAAATATCATACCAAAACGTGAAAGGGTTTCAACAAGAAGTTTTTGAACTATCTATAAAAAAAAATTGAAGTGAAAATAAGTTACTACATAATTTAGTGCTTGTTTACCTTTGTGACCTTTCTGGTGTTACAAATTGTCTTATTGTTGTTAACTTTTAATTACTAACATAGCTGATTTGAATCTAACAATCAATTAATTTCCAGCAACAGGTGTAAACTGAGTAATTGCTACTATTTTTGCACAATTTACCGTAACTTAATACATGTATGTTTGTGTTGACATTGCTCAAATGAAATAAGGGTATTTGTGAAATTATTCTCATGAAACGTATGTTTTATGTCTAAAAACAATAAAAAAAAATAATAAAATAAAACTCAACTGGCGCGATTCAAAACTGAAGGCTCCTTTTTGCCGTTCTCAGCGACCGGATCGTCGCTTAGACAGTCAAGACATCTTACAATCTATGTCTAGTAAAGAACACAGCTAAAAATGCATATTTTTATTTAAACTTATTACCACTACTAACATGCATCTTGTATTTGACGAAATAACGTGGACTTCACAATAAAAAGGATCAGAAAAGACAATACTTGGCCGTAATTTAAAAATCAAGCAAAATACTTTTTTGTCCAATTTTACGACTAAATTTATAAGAGAGGCTCTTATTTGAACTTTGAATTATATCAACATTATTATGCACTATTATGGATATTCAATTATAGGTTATTTACAGGAAAAATACTGTAATCTTACAGGAAAACACTAGCAGCAATTCTGCCAACAAAATCCCATAAACTACAGCTTTTATAGTTTCCATCCAAATTCACTTTATATTTTACCGTTTAATGCATTACGTTTTACCAAAATTAAAGGTCCATGGTCCGATCGCTAATAGCCTTGTCCCCAGGGACCCCAGATTTTAACCGAAGTGGTCAAAATTTTGGTTATCAGAAGAAAGCTACTATTTTTCTGATTTACCCTGTGAAATATTAGGGCTAAAGGATGTTTGGTTTGGATGTTATGAGCGAAAATATGCCCCATTTTGGTCGACCAATGTTAGTTTTACATCGATAGTACTCTATGGGGATTACAAAATAATGTATTTAGCTCTCATTTCAAAACGGGTTGAAATATCAGCGCGAAACTTTACAGATGGGGTTTTGAGGTGAAGGCCATACTATCAAGATTTTGGTTGACATTTGTGGATAGGTCTACTAAGTTAGTGTGTTCGTCAGTGCTTTTTATTTTCAACACATTCACAATCTCTGTAATAACTCGCCAAATATATATTTTTCAGTGTTTTGATTGAATCAATTTTTACAGTATACTGTAATTTTCAGAGTAATTATTTGGCAGAATTTTTGTCAGTAAAATACTGCAAAAGTTTATATTTTTAGTGTGGCAAAATTGTCTCAGATACAGCTACACACATTGTACTATTATAATATAAACTTCGACCAGACTTCTACATGTATAGGCTAGGCTGAGTGTTGATCGAGAAAGGAGATGAATCTCGCAATATCCCATTGATCGATATAGGTCACTTTATAAGCTGTCGTACGGTGGTTTTCAGGTAGAGCAAACAGACGAATGCAGATTGGTCTGTTTGGAAGACTTTCATTTGGCGTTTGGGTATGATTTCCAAAAGTGAAAATCTATTATATCTAAAAATTGGAATGTTATTTTTGCTTAATATTTGGTATATTAAAAGAGCTTGTGATATAGTATCATAATATGCAAAAAACTCAATTTCGCCAAAATGGTCGATTGGCCTGTTTGGAAGAATCATGACGATATGTAACATACAATATAAGGGGTTCCCAAAAGATAAGTTCCCCCCTAAAATTTGAGGACATTTCGTTGCATAACTTCATTTAGAACTGGATGTTTAGAAACTTTAAAAAAGTTTTAAAGAGAGGAAACATTTGGCTCTGCGACAAAAGTCGTTGTTTTTCAATAAACACCTTTGGCATCAACACACACTCGCTTTTTCCAAAAAAGATGTTGTCAGAAAAAGTGGCACTTTACCGTATTCAAAGGTCTAAAGTCGAGAAATTATCCATTTACAACAATGATTTCGTTTCCTTTCTTTATATTCATTACGGTCTGAAGTAAATAACCTTAAAACATTGACGCATAGGCAAACAAATAAACAAACAAGAAAAATATGCAGGAAAACAAACAAAGAGATGTAAGCTTTACATTCATCAGTATCAAATAAAGTCATTTTCTTTGCATATTGCTCTTTTTATGAATGAAAGAGGTAATGTTTGAAATGCCTGTTTCAAATCAAAATAAGCTTAATTGTTTTGCCATTCAGGGTGAGACTCAATATTCAATGTTTCCTCCATCTGCATTGATGACATCATTGTAGTATTTACACATGCTGTTTACCAATTTGCTGAAGTTCTGTTGATAAATGTGGTTCCGTGCTCGTTGGATAATTCCACCACGTTGAGCCAGTGTAGCGTTCTCCTTTATGTGTCGATCTGCTTCACATTTCACCTGGTGTTGCTTACACAAATCTCATCTCATTATTTTTGACTGCATATTTGTCTTGTGTTTGCCTATGTGTTAACAGTCCGTCAGGAGGTCACGCCAACATGCGTTATTTTCTTGTACAGGAGAAGACAATACAATCGCTGTGACCTCAATAACTGGTCGAAAACGCTCTGGAAAATGTCCTGATTTTGGTCTAATATGACGTGAAATGGTGTTTGGGGGTTAAAAACAACGAATTAAAAGCGACGAATTTTAAGTTTTGAAAAAAGCGTGGTCTCTGAA
>JAMKCH010085707.1:0-63147 GCA_023653785.1 Ophioderma brevispina | reverse complement strand
TTATCTTAGGCCCTTAGGCTAGGCTAGACTATGCTTAGGATCACCGGAAAAAAATTGATGCAACGATTTGGCTTGAGTAAGAAAATACAGACGAAAACCTGTATCGATTTTGGCATAGTTTCTTCCACTGCAGAACATGGAAAATGACCAAAATACAGCAAACGTCACTCTAATATAAGGTTTCAAACTTTTAGAACCCTCTCTACCTCTCTACCTCCTAGCCCACTAAAAGAAACTACTCAAAAGGTTTTGAAAATGGCTCATTGAGCGTCAAAAACAAAATTCGACCTTAAAATCATATTTGTACCGAACCGCTTACAAAGTTCTTCCGAAGAAAACGCATTTTCGGCTTTACAGAACCTTTACAGAATTAGGCCCAGAACCTTTTAGGTCCAGGAACCTCTTATAATTCATGAAGGTTCTTGGACAAAAAAGGGTCAAACTAAATCCGATAACGGTTCTTCGAAGAACCAAAAATGGTTCTTTAGGACTTTTTGTCTTTAAGAACCATTGTCAGAAATGGATATAGAGGGTAAAAGGCTAGGGTTCTAGTTTGAACCTTTATTTTTTAAATGTTAGATGCAGGGAATGAGAATTACACGAATTAAGTGACAAAGTTACACAATTAAAAGAGACATCACACATATTTATTTCAATTGAACAACTCCAAAGAGTTTTTATTATGTAAGAAGAACTATGCTGCTTAAATTACGGCATTTGGTAATTATGACCCTTTCCGACTATAGGGTCTTGACAGCCTTTTTCATAACCAAGATGCTTGTGATTAAGAGTCCTGCTTCTGTTTTTCAAAACTCGTAGCCGTTTACGCCGCCGTGCATAGTTACGCGACCTCTTTCTGGCGCGATGAATTTCTTCAAATAAAAAATAAAAATCCCAATAATCGCAAACTTTCACGTGCTTTCAATATATGTTCTTTGCGCCAAGTAATTGATTGGCTATTGTGACTGATTTTATTTCTCCTAAGGTCATGGAATGGCACGCCGAGTGGACGCGACCTTTGAAATTACGTCTGTACGTTCTACTTTTTGGGACGCTTTTTGTTGTTGTTAGATGCGAGGACTCGCACTTATTGGTTGTACGATTATGCCTTTGCCCGATGATGGCCTCTTTTCCCAATTTGTTGGCTATCCATTTCCTTATCACCTTTTCGGCAGCATTCACATTTTGGGGAATATCTAGCTTAGCTATGGTGTCGCTTTTGTGTTTACAAACTAAACTATTTTTAGAACACGTGACATAATCTCCTTTGATGCATGCCAATATGCCTTCAGTTATTTCTCTTTGCCTTTTCGATCAATCTTGTTAAATTTCTGCCATATTTTTCATGGCGGCACGAAATTCCCTAGCACATCTCTTTTCAATAAAGAAAGCCAGAGTCTTTCGCTTAGCATTTCGCTCTCTAGCTGATGTGGATCCCGTCGCGAACAAGTCGGCCTTGTTTAAGTTGCGACCTATAGTTTTCGTTAAATGTCGCGTACAGTCTGCTTTGCAGGGTATTTTTTTGCCATTTCTTCTGCGACTTTTTGAAATCCTTTAGCGATATGGCAGTCCCCGTCAGATACCACGGCATCAACACTTAGCGAAGATGAAGCGCTGTCCAGCATGATAGTCCTAGCAGAGTTTTCGGCAAGTTGCATTTCCGCATTCCCTATGGGTTTGTGCCACTCAAAATTCATTTGACAATTGCTGCCATGTTTCCCGTTTACCACATGGCAACTACATAACTTGCTCGCTGTACCCATATCGAGAGGCAGAGACAACCCAGGTTCTGCGCAGAAAACTGGTTGCCACACCTGCGTTCCCGGTTGATAAAAAGTCCGACCCTTCGGAGCATTATTATATGAGGCATCACTCTCTATGAGGACTGAGGGGATCTTCTAATCAGTTCTTGCCTTCATGTATCTGGTACAGTTTTTCGATTGTTTTTTAAGTTGATCTTGGTTAACCTGAATAAACATATCCAGCACCCTATTGATGATTTTGCATTGCAACCCGGGCTCCTGGAGATATATCGCATGCTGTAAGATTGTGTAAGAAGACGACGTAAAGCTGCATTACCGATTGGTGCTTACTCGTAGCCACTTGCAGCTGCACGCCAACTCGAGATGCTAAGCGACCCCCCTCTCGTCGAGTCTGGAGGTTCAACTTCTTAATAATATGTCACATAGCGAGACACGTGATTCAACAACCCCTACATGTAAACCGCCCACAAAGTTTTTTTTTTTTTAATACCGGTCCCCATTTTTTCTGTTCTTGTAAATTGGAGATATCCTTCACAATCGGGGGTAATCTTCAAGTGTTCTTGGAAGCAGGCATTCAACATTTTTGTTCTAATAAGGGGATGTTTATTATGAAATTCCCCCCTTAAGTTATCATCCTTGTAATATTGATTCCTCATTCGCAAGTACATTGTCTTGTCTATTTATCAAGACACAGTTTGCGTCAAGAGCAGACATTCCCAAAGGTACATGCTTCGTTGGCTTTCTCAAAGAAACATTAAATAGATATACATATTCGGGGGCTCCCGTCACTCTGTCCGTATTTTCTGTACCAGCCGGCCGTCATAAATCGTCCACCCTTTCCTTATGAATTTCATTTTATGTTCAGCATAATCGTACAACCACTAAGTGCGAGAATCTCTCATTGCTGTCTACCGTAGATAGCAGGCTAGGCAATGTGGCATGGGATATTTGTTTACGCGAAGTAAGTGCGTCGTATGACGCAAATGGTGGCGCTATACGCGCTACTGCCAATAATAGATGATTGTGTTAGGGGGTGCGGAATTTCGCATGCGAGCATGTAGGCCTACCTAAATGTCGGGTTCAAAGATGCTTCCGATATTAATAACGATTCCTTTAAAACACGGAAAATAAATTCATATGAACCAAACACCGACGAACAATATAACAAAGCAATGTAGTAATGCAAAATCATATCCCCAACAAGAAAGCCAATCGTCAAAAAAGTAAATTTCGGGCCGGGCGCATTCTCGAAATCAGTAGGCGTCGAAAAATTGCTATAATTTTAAAAAGTTTTTGACCAATTCGAGTGGATTTTTTCGGAAATTTACTCATAAACATTATGATCTTTTCCTTTTTTATGTTAAATCAAAAATGAATAAACTTTGAAAACTAAGATTTATGTTCTAGGTGGCAGACTCTAAATGTTCCGGTGAAAATCGTGGGATACCTTTCACTGAAAGTAATATCATACACGCTGCCTTTATCAGTTTATCTGGTTATTATTTTGATTGAAGAATTAAATTTGGTGTCAAAAGTAGATGAGAGTGCGTAGATTACGAATAGATGAGGCAAACTTGTGAACACGGAGTGATTTGATGAAAAAATAGGGCGGTCGGCCAAGGCGTAGTAATGAGGTTCTGACAGATATTTTGAAAGCTACGAAACACGCAGTGCTGGAATTTATCGCGCATAGCGGAAAAACTGTTGTCGGTGAATCTTGTCACCATTTCGACAAAAATAAAAGCGCAACGATTTAGCTAAATTTTGATACCAAAATTTTGGGGTGTCCGCGCTAATTTTAGAGCTAAGCTACGTCACCACAACGATATTATATAGTCAAACATAGCCAAAAATATTTCGACAGGTCTGCTACCTTGTCTCACCTCAAAGTTGAAGGTGACGCATTATGCGTCTTGTGAAGTTCCCAATAGCGTTCCGATCGTGCCGCCTTTATTCGCGTGCGTATATGATATGGTTTCAAGCCATTAGCGCGCGCGCGATATTAATGGGCGCAACATAAAATCGCAGAGTGAATGGACGTTCCACCTTCAAACTTAGAGAGGCTATAAACTATAGATAAGAAGTTCCCTTTAAAAGGACGTATGTAAAATGAAGCTTGGTGTTCCAGGCAATGTGATTCTACTCAAAAACCAGAGCATCAATGATGCAGTAGCCATATAATATGATGATCAAAGACAACAACATCCATTAAAGTACTTTATATATTATTTACAATAGAAATTACACATAACACAATTTGTTTAGGATATAAATCAAACTGGAATGGGATTTTGCGGGGATCCCATTGCTGGCATCACAGGACATTATTGAGGTGAAAGTCCCAAACTGCGGGAATTGTGGGATGAACTCAATACACTCAATTGAACCCCGCACAATACTTTTGATAATGTTCATAACATCTCTCAATTGAATACATGTTCCTCTAAATGTGATTGGATTCCACAAAGTACTTTAGGTTACTTCTTTTGTTCTTATGGTAATTTATTTATAAAACATGCTTTTGGAAAGTCATAAATCACATGAACAACAACACTTCAACACATTGGCTTTTCGTGACCACAGCCTCATTACCTTGACTTTAACCAAAGGAGTTGAGATTTTTACATCATCTGACCGTTAGCTAATTGTTGCCTAATCATACTGCAAATCGATTACTCGGAAGAAGAAATTAGACCATTTTGTATTTTCTGTCCGTAAAAGGACAGACATTATAAAGCAGTGGCCTTGGCCTTCAGTGGCACCGTGAAATAAAATTTGTGAATAACATCAAACCGCCTCATCAAAATAAACTCGGGATTTCTAATGAACCATAAACAAAAATGAGGTGTTAGAGAAACAAAATGCACCTTTAATTGATTGAAGTGGCCCTGACATTACCTGAAATGTACCTTACTGCACTTGTTAATTATTCAAAGGGTTCACTTTAAAATTTTCAAAAAGTGCATTCCCATTTTTTTAAGCCGGGTGTTTTTACATCTTTATAATGCATTACCAGAGTAAATAAATTCAACCTGAAATGAACAGCCAAAAATTTATTTTTTATGTGGATAGTGCAATGTAAATGGGTACTTCATGTCATACGTAAATTTAACTAATATTATGATGTGAACTTCCACAAAAATATACCACATTAATCTGGGCTTTGGTATTTTTTTAAAAATTAATTTTCACTGACAATTACTTGTAAACTTATGACATTACAGTGTATAAGGATTAATGTACTGTTTAACTACCGAAACCACACAAATACGGCAATTTTAATGGCAATGAATTTAAATCAATATTGTTGTTATGGAAAACCTGTCTATTGACTTTTTCAACTTCAAAGGAACAGCAAATATTTGCTGGTTTAATATTTAAGTCGTCGAGATTTCAATCGTAAGACATGCTCCATGTGGCCTGCATACAGGGAGTTTGTCAATCTGGTGTGAATCTTTTTACACACAAACTTTAATGGAGAGTATTCATAACTTCTCATTCTCTGAATTTGTTCCCTTACTTAACCCACGGGGGGGGGGGGGGGGGGTTTTCACATTTGGTTTGGGTAGGGACGTGCCTCCACGCCCTCTGGAAGTAGGGACCCATAGCTATACAATTTATGCCAAAAAAAGGGAACCATAGCGATACAGAGTGCAAATTTTAGGCCAAATTGAACCATGTCTCTGGCACATCCCTGTAGGTATTGTGTTGAGAAGATCCCCCCCCCACTTAACCTGTAGTTTCATTTCAATAACAGTTTATGTCAATGTCAAAAAATTTGGTAGTTAATCAATGCTTTACAAATGGTGATATATATCACTGAAAACTAAATTATTTCTGAAGTCCATGGGCCAAACTCTGTGGTGGCCCAATTTACCTCCACCAAGGGGCAATTCTCCCGTGTTTGTCAACAAGACTTGTGGTTGATAACAGAGTATTGTGAAAATGTTCAACTAATACAAAATTATTAAAATACATATCAATATACACCGGACTTATATACAACCGATTTCAACCATCGACGACCACTTCAAATTGGGCTAAATTTTACCACTTATAATACCAAACTAGGTTTTAACACTTTATCCAAAAAAAATGAAAAAGCAAAACAATTTCACATTCCGTAAATGTGACCAAGCTACAGGTAATGTAATCATGCAAGTTCCCAAGGAAATAAACATGTGGTGCATTTAACCTTGACATTCAAGTAGGGAGGGGGTTTTGAACTAATACCATAATACATTGCAATGTGCCTATAATGTTCTGTACTAAACCACATGTCAGTAAATTTAGGGCAGTAGGTTGGTGTAAAGAGTTTAAGGAGCACAAAAACTTTCATATTTAATTTTTTTTTAAGTACTAGTGTTTTGTAGGTGCCGGAATGGGTTTTGTAATTGTAAAAGGTCGCGTTTTATGTATTAAAAATGGGATTTTTGTGGGATCACATTGCCGGGATCATATGCAAGGATTTATTGAGGGTGAATGTACCAAAACTGATGTATTGTGGGATGGCTCTCAATATGCTATCTTAGGTAGCTGTGTGTGTTCTAAGGCCAATTATGTGATTGATTGAAGTGAGGAGAATTGGGCTGTGTCCAGTTACAAGTTAACACAGTGCAAGGTAAGTTCAAGCATATTACATTATTATGCGCTTTTGAACCCTATGTGAACATTGCATTCGTGAATGAGACTTGGCATAAACTAAGCACCATCTTCAGGAGCAACTGGGAATGTATGTAAAGTAGAACATGGTCAAGGCACATGGAATTTAGACACTGGGGAAGAATTGGTGGGAAAAACAATAAACCAACTACCCTTTCGGGCAAATAACAAAAACTATCATCTACCTAGATACGCATGAAATTTATTGCCAACGTGGTTATCAGACCAGGCTGCAAATGCAATGCCTCTCTAGGCAGCATGGATATGCATGGCTTCCGTTTACACAGCATGATTACCATGGAGGACAACGACAATCAGAATAACTTTGCATACCAACACAATTCATGCCAAAAAAACACCAAAAGGACGAACAAATGCCCCCAAAACGCAACTCTGCTCAGAATTTCAAATTATCCACAACACACACCCCCCCAACTACACGTTTCAAAGAAATGTCATCATAACTTGCATACCTGCGAGTTTCAAAAATTGCCAAGACATGAGAGACTAGTTTATTAGAGAGAACATTGGGCGTTTTCCTACCTCTAATTTGCTACAACCGCCTGATGACAATAGCCTATATTCTAGGCTAAAAACCAGAGTATTCAGAAAAAGTAACATTGAAACAATGAAGTCTTTTGTTTCCACAATAAAGGTTGATCATATGATTGATGCTGGCATATATTCATTCAAATATAGGAGCAAAACTCAATTTGTTTTCATTTCACAAAATTGTGCACTAAAATGCAGAAGATTGTCCTGTTTAAGGACTCGTCCTTGTTCGCACTGTGTTGACGTTTCTAAAACCTCCCATCCGGTAGCTTGAAATTCCGGTTCGCGCATGCTTTATGCGTTGTTCCTAGTTAATGTAAGAACTGCATCCTCACCTGTTACACAGAGGCCTGTGACCCTGAAAATGCAGCTAAAAATGTCAGTTTGCTTGGGCTCTTCGGCAGGCGGGGGCGGCCAAGCTTCATTCATAGCGCGCCAAAAAATGCCGACGATTAATGGACGAGCTCTGAACAGTGAAGTCACTGTGCGCGTTTATATTAATAGATCAGTGACTGGCGTGGTGGGGGGAATTCCGTAAGGAGTCGCGAGTCGCGACCGAGCGAAACATGCCTTGCTAGGCGGTGGCTCGCGTGCAAAATAATTGGCTGCAAAAAACTATCATCAATCGTTTTTAAGACCGGACATGAGAGGATTTGCTACAAGCAAGGTCAACGTCATTCCACGGTGGTGCATGGCGAAACTGGTACCGGGCCTGGATACCGGTCCGGCAGATATTAAATAGCGGGTGACCCTGCGATCTTAACAGGAGGTTCAAACCAGCCTCGTTTCAAAAGGAATCCGTTTGTACCAGTTATTCATACAAAAAAACTACTTACCACTGGAGTTGATTCTCAATCCAACGGATTTGAGTGGAAAAAAATATGATATTAAAAATATTGGCGACTTTAGAATATTTGTCAGTTTCGTGATTACGTGCTAAACTTATGGGAACTGCCCAAAAAAAAACGACGCTATCTGGCCGGCCCCCCCTGCTCTCAGGCTCTCTGCTAGGACGCCACCAATTGTCAGAAAAAAGCCAGGCCAAGTATTATTGGGCTCATACACAAAGTGGGTATTAGTGTGTGGAGTGCAACCAGAGTAAGTGCTGCCCTCTTGACCGTGAATATGTGCAACCTGTCAGCGTGTCTTAATCGATTTTATCATTTGCATACATTGTGTGTATTCTTTTCCTTACAAGTTGTATGGTAATCATTGTGTAATAAAAACATTTCCTTAAAAAAGGAAAGGGGCGCCCCAAAGAGTGAGTCTGTTTGGGTTGTTCTATGTGTTGGGAAATACTTTTGTAAGAAACGGAAACGTTAGACACAATATCGATTGAATTCGCGAAAGTTTTATTGCAACCTTTTTAGTACAAAAGTGTTTGAAAGTTAAGTATAAAAAGATTATATATTGACATACAAGATATAGTATGAACAGTTTAGTGGTTGGTGAAAGTTGCAATATTGATATAGGAGGCCAATACCAAATTAGCGTATTAAAGGGAAATATAGGAAAATTAGGGAAAACTTTATTTTTGGTAGCCAAATTACAAGGTAAAAGAAATGTTTAGTGTGGTTGTACACAAATGAAACTATACGAAGAAAAATTGGTTGTGTATTAATCTTTTGTTGCACTTATAAGAATTGGAAATGGTGTATTTCAGCATTTTTTAGGGAGGGGATTTGTTTATGAGGCCAATGTTTGGCAGAAGAAAGAGAAACAGCTGATGGGGTGGATTTGGGTGCCTTGTCCTTGTTTGGTCAATGATAGTTTAACATGACCTTTTCCCTTGATAGTGACCCTTGACTTCAGAAGAAACAAATGAGGGTGTGCTTGTAAAACCATAAATGGAGTTTGGTTTTAAGTGAATAGCATATTTTCCAATGAGGTCAATGTTTACATGTTCAGCTTATTTTCAACGTGACTTCACAAGACATTTGACTGGATGAAGCTTTTGACCTTATTAAACAAATGAGGTTTATCCTATGTTGCACTTTGATTTATTAAACCGCTCTTAAAATTGCATAAAAAATCATGCCTTGTTCAAGTTTCACCAAATTTGAAAGGTAAATTAGAGTACAGTCAGTGGGAGGCTTCAATCATTACATAAAATGTTGCCATAAGTAAATTATTTTGCATAATATGGCCTAATTTGCATTAAAATTTGCGATATTCTGCTGTTTTCTGCGACTATCGGTGAAATTATGACCACAAAATCGTTATTAAAAAAGGATGCCTAGTTTAAGTTTCCACCAGAATTTGAAGTGTATTTTGAATATATCCAAGAATGTCAAAACAAGTTTCTTATGTTCAAATTTTAAAAACAAATACACATAAAATAATTATTGACCACATTATCGAGTGGTTTTGGTGTTCATAGAAAAACGGAATTATTAACCATAACAATGAATTTTAAAACCATCTACCGTATGACCATGTGCTATTTAAAAATCGCGCTAGTGTAGAACGTGTGATGCGATACGCCGGCACGTTTGAGTCGTACATGCCATAGGAAATAACATTATGGAATCATCATGCGTGAAGATGTACGACGCTACTGTGGCCGTCCGTTATCGCATAAACACAAATACATACCCATATCCAGTAGAGCGATTTCAAAAGAGCGCCATGGGCATCGGACCAAAATGCTTTTAAAATTCGTTTATGGCTATTATAATTCCGTTTTTCCCATGAAACCACTTCACGTGTGTTTCAATAATGTTTTTATAGCGTCCTATTATGTAAGTTATTTTTGGTACAGGTTCTCCTGTATTAAAATAAAATGTTGAGACCAAGGGCTCTTTATAATTAATTTGATAATTAGGCTATTTGCATAAAAATGGGAAAAGAGAGGGCTTGTTCATTTTACGCCTATTCGGGCATGCATACCCGATTACCCCAAAACAACTAGAATTTCGCAGGTTTATCGGCTTTAGATGGTTTGCGGCTGGGGGGTACCAAGGTTTAGGGTGTTTGGTTGTGCGGAACAAAGCCAGGGTTCCAGATTATTAAAAACAGGGGGGGATGTTTGCCAATCAACACTCCACCAACACAACCCATCCAATTAGTTTCTCATTTTAACCAAATTAAAAAATGAAAAAAAAACCCAATATATTTTTGAATTATTTTTATTAGAATTGAGTGTTATATTTTGTTTTTTGATAATTTTCTCCCCCCACTTTTTTTCTTTTTTTTATTATATTGTTAAATCTTATGTGATTTTTGGGTCGCATTTTTTGTCACATTTCTATTTTTTATTTTTATAATGTTTAAAAAACATTTTCTTCCGTATTTCTTTTTAATGTATTTTGTCATTTTTTTTTCATTTTTAATATTCGTGTTTTATTTGTCAATTAATTTGTATTACTTTTAGTTGTAATAGGTTGTTATTTTGCTCATTTTAAATGCTTATTTTATTGTTTCATTAATGTTGTTTGTATCTTGTTCGATATTTTGATTATTTCTTAATTCTTTTTAACCTTTTAATTACTTACTAAAGTTGTTAGTTATTGTATTTGTGCTCAAGTTTCATTATTTCTTATGGCTTGTTATTTTAATTAGTTTACTAAATCCACGCCACATATTTCCTGAACAATCTCCTGCTTTTCATATTTTATCACCGTGTATTTTTGTGTATTTTAGTTGCATTGTGGTATTATTTTTAATTTATTGTCTTGTTTATAAATTTTGTTATTAGGCCAATGGAATTGGAATTTATTTCCAGGTACCCGCCCACCCGAATTTTCATTTTTGCAAAATTTCATTATTTTGGTTTTAAAGTAGATTTTTGCAAATCTTAAATACAGATCATAACTTTCGTCTTCTCAAAATATCAGGCATGTCGTTCTGATTCATTTTAACATTTTTTGTGGCCTGAGGGGGTTTACTTAGTGGTTCAATAATGACAATTTTAGATATCCCTACCAATGCTCTTGATCATATCTGCGATCGAGCTTACAATTCATCTTGAAAATTGGTGATTTTTTTTGAAGGAAATATTAATTTAAAGTATCCAACTGTATAAGTCTGGTGTTAGATATATGAATTAAGGTTTGAACCATCTTATACCAATGACGAAAACATTTAATGAAATCTTGAAAAATAATATGAATTAATTAAATAGTGACTGGACCCCTTTTTAGAACAGGTCAACCGGAAAAATCAACAATCCAATTCCATTGGCCTTAATGATTTCTTGTTTTTATTTATCTGATATATTATTTTTATGTATTTTTAAATTATTTTAATTTAATATGTTTTCTTTATTTAAATTCTTAAAAAAAAAAAACTTTTTATTTTTATTTGTCATTTAGCGTTTTATATTTTTTCAATCATTGTTCAATGTTAATTCTTTTGAATTTTTATTTTGTATTTTATGTATATTTAAATATTTTCTTTTGTGTCCATTGTAATTTTTTGTCATTAACTTTTGTTATTAATTAATTTGCCTTATACTTATTTTATGTATTTTTTTAATTAATTTAAGTATATTGTTTTTCTTTAAAAATATTTGTTATGTCTTTTCTTTTTTTATTGTAATTAGCGTTTTCTTTTTTTCACTCATTGTGTGTTCAATGTTACTTCTTTTGAATTTTTATTTGTATTTTTAATTGTTTAAAAATTGATTTTCTTTTGTTTCCGTTCTATGTTGTAGTTCATATTATTATTTTTCATTTTGGCCTCCAATTATTCCCAACCTCGTATTTAAATTTCAGCTGTGTGTAGGTGTTAAAAAAAGAAAAAAAAAAAACAAAAGGGGGGAAAAGGGAGAAAAAAAAGCAAAACAACGCCACATCTTCTGGTAACAAACAGCTCAAGAACAAAACTAAGATAACAACAATGAAAAATCAAACTTCCTTGACTGATTTCGAACCCAGGACCAACGGGGGGAAATAAATACATGACAGTTCAGCGCCTTAGACCGATGGGCCACATAGGAACTACCAATATCTTGTTTGTTAATATGGGTCAATTGATCACAAGGTAATGGAATACCGCTCGAGGGGGTCACGATTGACATGACCAATATGGCGTGTTACGTGGAGGATTCCATCATAGAGTGTTTGAAAAATATTCCTTAAAATTTCGCAAGGAAAAAATGGAGAACTTCTTCTTGATGAAATCTATGCCGAAAAAAATTATTTTTAAGGTCATCGGGTAATTTCGAGCAATTCCTCATATATTTTCCCCATATTTGGAACATCCGCTATTTAACATATATCGTGATGAACATGAAAAATCCCCATTTGGCTAAAGTTTCCTACGGCGGTCCGAAAGTGTGTAGTCTGTGGTACAGACTGCGAAAGATATTTATATAGTACTACGCAATCTCCCGAAAATGAAGGGTTCTATGGAGATTTTTTGCATCAGAGGGTCGTTACTATATGTTTTGTTTTGAATATGTATCGTAATGGGTCTGACCCTTAGAGAACCTAGCGAGAGAAACAGTGAACGTTTTTGTCGGGTACTTCGGTTGCTCGCAAACACGGAAAGTAAGGCACGCAATCACTACGGGCCGATCCCTTGTACTGACGGAACGCCGGAACCGGTTCCAAAGCCAAAGCTCATAGGTCGCCGTAGGCGCCCCTAATAAAAAAGAAAAAAAAAACCATTATGAATAAATTACGTAATTGAATTTTTCACCGCATTGACGCCATTATATTTAACGAATTTACTTTTGGGGAGCAAATAACCTATAATAAGAGGGCCGTAAGCAGGATTTTTTTTGTAAGGGGGGTGCGGCGGGGAGGGGGTCTTCGAAAAAGTGGACCATTTTATTTTTGTGAAAAAAAAATGGACCTAACATCCTAAAAAAGCCATTTTGTTGGACGTTTTGAACATTAATCACCAAAAGGGACTTTTTCGTCAATTTTCTCTAAATATTTTGAGACCTTTTTGTCAAAAAAATTCGGCAAAAAGTGGACACCTTGTTCCCCTTTGGTGGAATTTTTTTTGGGGGGGTGCCGACAAGACCCCCCGCACCCCACACCTGCGTAAGGGCTGCTAATAAGGTGAGGCGCATTCAAAAAAACCAACCAACCCAACCAACCGACAAGTATTCCCCGTCTTTTTGTGTTTTTGGTTTGTAAAAGGAGCGGCGTGAATGGCTTCAGCAGCCGATTAGACGCGCCCAAACTCAACAACTTCAAATCAGCTCATAAGTCCGGGACCCAATTATGCATGTGTCATAGTAATTCTAAAATAGATTATACTCTCAAAAGATTTCTGACATTGTATTAGGCTACACAACTGTCTTATTAAAAGGGAGAAAAAAAGTGAGTTTGACTTTGCTTTATTTCAATAACCATTAGGCCGACGAATTTCGTATTTGTTCTATACGAAATCCTTTCAGACGGGGATTTTTTTTAATGGAAGCTTTACATCAGGGCAAAAATTCAGGACTTTTTGGGACACCTGATTGTGAAATATCTCGTTGCCCCTTTTAAAGGCTTTCCAGGTAGATTCCTTGTGGGGAGCCTCCCGTCAATACAGTAGAAAATGCCTAATCATAGTGCCAGTGCTACAGAAGGTTTTTGTTACAGCCACTCAACACATGCAACAACAGTAAGATTTCAGAAGCGAGAGGACGTACGTAAGTGCAAAATTTAGAAATTTCAAATTCCAAAGCCCTTCGAACAAAATATCTCAGAGCAGCGTAAATAAAGGATTAAGGGTGTAGTGTATGTAATATATGTTTTTTTTTTGGTTTGTTTTGTTGTTAAGTTAAAAATCATACCCTTCTGATGTGATTTAACTGGTCAAATTTGTAATTCTCAATATTTGGTCGTAAAAAAAATGAGAGCAACAAAGTCATTTTTAAGGTTCAAATTTCCTCTATACCAACACCACTAAAGGCATATATTTAAAAGGTCTCTCTGTCGACCATACCGGAACACATACGTGTACCAATTCACAGATAAGAAGAGTGGGTGTTTGTAGAATAGAAAGAAATAGGCCACAAAAAGAAAGCATGGGGCAAAATTAGCATTTTCGGTCAAAATTACAATCCCAAAAATAATAGAGTGTGAAGATTTTTTTTTTGATCGCGAACTTCAACACTAATAGTATGGAAAGGTTTTTTTTTTCTTTTTTTTTTTGCGCGCGCTTAAGGGGCTAATGTTTTCGGTGATGCCCAGTTTGAAGATTTCCCAATTTTCCACCCTTCTTCTCGCCATTTTTTTCACCTGAGCAGCCTGACACAAGTGTTACAGAAGTTCATAATACCCGCGCCATCTTTTGACCATTTTCAATTAACACATTGCCACATTAATGACTGACAGTTGCAGCAGCCAATGGAGTTTAACAGTGTGAAATGTTAAAATTAGACGAACCACTCAACTGATGTTCAATAAGTAAGATGTCGTTGCAATCCTAAAAGGAACACAACATCTCATGATGTGAAAAATATTATATAGGTATAATTTGAAAAAAATGAAGAAAAAAAAGTGCTTTTTTCATTGCAACATTTACGAAAGGAAACAACTTTTGAAGTAGCACCGTGTCACCAATTTAACGTCCTGGACACAATAAATATTTCTAACTAGTTGAATGGTTGCTCTAACCGAAACTGGCATAAAACAATTTCTACAACTTGCCAATTTCTGAATTTGTCTAATTCGCAAGGGCCTTTATATAAGTAACTGACAAGCATTTTCGGTAAGTAACACAGGCTCGAGAGGCGGGCGGAGTCAAAGATCATATATCATCGTAATTTGCCTGTTAGGTTCGCTTTTCCATACGTGGTGATTGCGTACTGCAAAATGAAGCTATTGTAAGGTGGCTGGACGGTAATTATGTTCAAATAGAAGCGATTGTTTTAAAACCTGTGATCCGTTAAACCATGATCTGTTCAAAGATAATTGGGAAAAACGCGGTTTTTTTGTTTCAGATTCTGAGCACAAGTTGGGTTCAATGAATGTGCGAGAGATTATGAATGTGATGTGAAGAAATAAACAAAGCAAGGACGAACACCCTTAACTTAGTAGGCCTACCACCCAAGTTTTTACAGTGCATATTACTTAAAATTTACAGTTTGTTGTTAACAACAGTTAAAGGGAGGCAGAAAGGGCGGCGACTCAAAAGAGAAAGAAAAGAAAGGAAAGAAAGGAACACGATCAAGAAAGGACAAGGCAAACGAAAGAAAGGAAAGAAAGAAAGAAAGAAATGTTTTTTTTTAAAAGATAAAGTAAAGAAAGAAAGAACGAGACAAGAAATCATACAAGACAGAAAGAAAGAAACGAAAGAAAGAAAGGAAAGAAAGATAAGAAAGAAATAATAAACGAAAGACAACTAAAGACAACAATACAGAAATAAAATAAATACAAGACGTCAGGTTGTCTGGTAGAAACCAACCATGACAAAAAGGGGAAAGAAAACAAAAGGAAAAAAGACTAACCCTAAGACCATGTAAGGGTTTTGACGTGTTAGTGATCTACTCGAAAATTGTCTAGAATTCACATATATGGTATTCAAACGGTGCCTGATATACGAACTGAAATAAAAAATGGGGGGCACTGCTGTGTTTTTGAGCTATAGCCCAAAACCAAAAAAGGTATGTGTCACTTTTTAAACCACGAAACAAAAGTCTTGGGAAAAGTCAAATTTGACGTTTTGATCGAGAACTCACACTAATAGTATGGAAAGGTTTTTTTTTTTTTTGGTGCGCGCGCTTAAGGCTAATTGTTTTCTTGTTATGCCAGTTTGAAGATTTCCAATTTCCACCTTTCTTCTCGCCATTTTTTTCACCTGAGCAGCATGACACAAGTGTTACAGATGTTCATAATACGCAGCGCCATCTTTTGACCATTTTCAATTAACACTTTGCCACATTAATGACTGACAGTTGCAGCAGCCAATAGGAGTTTACCGTGTGAAATGTTAAAAAGTTAGACAAACCACTCAACTGATTTCAATAAGTAAGAGGTCGTTGCAATCCTAAAGTAAAAACACACATCCGACATGAATTTTTGAATAATATATAGGTAAAATTTACGAAAAATGAAGAAAAGTGCCTTTTTTTCAATGCACATTTACGAAGAACAACTTTTGACGAGCACCGTGTCACCCATTTTAACTTCCTGGCACAAATACAAATATTTACTAACTAGTTAATGGTTGCTCTAACCCGAACCTGTCATAA
The DNA here is from genome assembly GCA_023653785.1 of Ophioderma brevispina. Lineage (NCBI taxonomy): Eukaryota > Metazoa > Echinodermata > Ophiuroidea > Amphilepidida > Ophiodermatidae > Ophioderma > Ophioderma brevispina. Next base: position 47,031 of record JAMKCH010085707.1, on the reverse strand, counting down.
CACAATTTCTACATTGACCAATTTTTCCTGAATTTGTCTAAATTCGCAGTGCCTTATATAAGTAAACTGCAAGCCTTTTCCGTTCATTAACACAGGCTGGAGACCTACGCTGGGCGGAGCCAAAGATCATATATCATCGTAAATTTTTGCCTGTTAGCGTTCGCATTATTCATACCTGGTGATTGCGTACTGCATAATGGAAGCCTATTGTAAGGTGAGGGACGGTAATACTGTTCAAAGAGACGCGATTGTTACCTGTGGATCCGTTTAATATAACCATGATCTGTTCAAAGATAATTGGGAAAAACGCTGTTTTTTGTTTCAAGATTCTGAGCAAGTTGGTTCCATGAATGTGCGAGATTATGAATGTGTGAAGAATAAAAAAGCACTGACGAACACCCTAACTTAGTAGGCCTATCCACATTTTTTTACAGTGCATATACTGTAAAATTTACAGTTTGTTGTAAAAACAGTAAAATGTATTACATCAAATTGTAAAATATACATACATACATACATACATACATACATACATACATACATACATACATACATACATACATACATACATACATACATACATACATACATACATACATACATACATACATACAAAGTATTTATATAGCGCTGCTACATAAAGAGCGCAACGCTGTAGAAACCAACCATGACAAAAAGTGAAAGCAAACAAAAGGAAAAATGACTAAGACCATTTAAGGGGTTTGACGTGTTAGTGATCTACTCGATAAAATTTTCTAGAATTCACATATATGGTATTTACAACGGTGCTGATTAAGAATCTGAAATAAAAAATGGGGGTCACTGGCTTTGTTTTTGAGCTATAGCCAAAACAAAAAAGGTATGTTGTCACTTTTTAAACCACGCAAGTCTATGGGAAAAGTCAAAATTTGACGTTTAGATCGCCTACAAAATAAACATTTCTCGATAAAATTTTGTAATTTCTAAATATGTTGAGATCCTGATGTCGTTCTTCAAAATTTTGAAATAAAAAATGAGGGTCACCGACTTACTTTTTCCACATTCGGCATGAAGCAGAGCAGGAACGCATGCGTAGGGATGCGCGATTTTAATAACCGCAAACAAACGCACAGTTATTCGCGGTATTGAGCATAATAACTTCGCACATCAAAACCTAAAATTCTTCATTGTCCATGACTGGGCTATAAACAGAATGACTTGAAGGTGTAAAGCAGATTGCGCGTAAACAAATCACCCCCCCCCCCCCCCCCCCCCCACCCCCCCCCCCCCCCCCCCCCCCCCCCCCCCCCCCCCCCCCCCCCCCCCCCCCCCCCCCCCCCCCCTCACGTCAAACCCCTTAAGCTGGATATAAATGTGTTTCAATTGATTCTTAATGAGGATTAATTAGGAGCTTCTCTGATGCTGGCAGGGAGACCATTCCAGAAGGCAGGGCGCAGAGGATGAGAGTTCTCTTCGGCAGATTTCAAAGTTCTGATGGAGTTTTGTTGAGCTCTGGTGTCAGCAGTTCTGGATACGCTGTCATTCGACTTATCAGTTTGTTTGATCCAGGAGAAGTCCATTACCAGTAATCAAGTATGAGAGAATCAAGGCACGGGTGATAGATTGACAGGTGTATAATTCCAAGAATCTACGGATTTGAGGAACAAAATAGGCGCAGTTGAAAGTTCAAGTTTGTACAGAGAGATTTCACATGAGGTGACATGGACATATAATGGTCAAAGATGACACCCAGGTTACGAAAATTGTCACTTGGGGAGGACGGAAGTGTCGTCAACAAGCAATGAAAAGGGAGACAGGAATGGTTGAGATGAGGTGATGTTATAACATGAATTCAGTCTTTTGATCATTTAGCTTAAGCATAATTATTGTTCACCAGTTCGTGAGCTTTAGCCTATACATTCAGAGAGGCAGTGCAGAGCACAGGTAATGAATTTTGATCTTTTGGATTAATACTAATAATATAGCTGAATATCGTAGAATAGATATGGAATGATCTACCAAACTCTCTTATTAATTTTCCAATTGGACGAATATAATACAAACATGAAGGCCCTACAATGGAACCCTGTGGTAAACCAAAATCCAATTTCATGAGCTCAGAGGAGCAACACCGTTTAACACACACTTGTGCGTTCTGCAGACAAATATGATTGGGACCCATTCTAACACAGTACCTTTAACACCGACTTCATTAGCCAACCTCCTAAGCAGCACTTTATGATACAGTGTCAAACGCACGCTTAGATCAGCAAAAAACTAAAAACACCCCTGAAGGTTACTCATGTATTTCATGATATCATCCTCTACCCTATATAAGGCGGTTTCAGTACTGTGTATGGGTTTATAGGCCGATGATAGAACTCTCCAAGACCATTGTTTCAAGAACATATTGATGTTTTAAACGGCAAATTTTTCAATTGATTTGGAAAAATAAGGAATTTTGAAAACAGGGTATATAGTTCTTATATATACAGTGAATTTGATGAAAAAAACACCCTTCTCACTAGATGAGCTTAACTCTGCTATCAGCCAACTAAAGGAGTGGAAAGGCCCATGCGGGCCCTGATAACATACCAGCAGAGTCCCTGATGCAATGCGGCCCACGATGGCTAGAATGGCTCCAGGAGTTCTCCACATGTTGCCTCACCAACCAGCCTTACCCAAGATTGGAGGGGAGCTACTATCATCGCACTCCCTAAACATAACAAGCCGTCACAACCCTAAGAACTACCGCAAATACAATAGTGGGGTCCCTCAAATTCCTTGAGAGGATGATCATGGCTCGGCTGGAGCCGTCGTCGAACCCCATTGCCTGACGAAACAAGCAGGATTTAGCCTTGGCCGGAGCACTGCCCACCAGATTGTAAAAAACTCACAAATGATATTGAGGAAAGCTTTGAAACGCGCCGTAAGGAAGGCGTCATATTGGTGGACTTACTGCCAGCATACGACACGTGTGTGGCACCAGGGACTGACACTCAAGCTTCTAAGGACCATCCCGGATATTGTTTCATTTTTGTCACCTTGTACAATTCATATGTAACATGCTTGCAAAACCGTAGCTCTATTCTCCAGACCAGTATGGAAAGAGTAGTCGCCTGCGAGTATGAGGAACGCAGTACCACAAGGATCGTACATGGCTCCTATGCTGTTCAACTTGATTTCAGCGGACTTACCTCAAACAAATTAGACAATATGGCTACGCCGACGATTTTGTCCTTCTCCACTCGGACAGCAACTGGACAGAAGTAGAAAGTAGAAAGCACACTTACTACAGGCATGGGCCTACTTGCCAGGCATATCTGAAGACCTGGAGACTGAAGCTGTGTGAAGCCAAGACCACCGTACTGCCTTCCACCTCAAACACAAAGAGGCTCATCGGCAGCTTCAAATCAACCTCAATGGAGGCGCCTCTTGCCATTACAATCCTACAACCAACCTACCTGGGAGTCAGCTTGACGGCAGCTTACAACGGCAGCACCCTCGGTCCGTATGCCGACCAAGAGGTATTTCGAGAATAACCTCCTGTGCCGACTGCGGGATTTTCATGGGGTGCCAGCCAACGACCCTACGCACTGCCTTGGCTTGGTCTACAGCCACTGCTGAATGCCGCCCAGCATGTGGCAACAGCTCTCACACAAGAAGATGGAACTGTACTCAACGAGAAACATTGAGACCCATCACTGGCTGCCTCCCTCCTACTCCACTGAATTCCTACCAGTGCGTTAGGCTTGCACTGCAGCACTTCGGAGAGAACACCACACGCACAAACTAGTGAATAAGGCCTGCTGGACAACAAGCACCTGAATGCATAACACCGTCACAGAATCACACCAACGCGGTAGACAGAGAATGCGCTCCGCCCAACTTTCTGCCGGGACGCCGCTAAATTCTCCAGTCCCCATTCAAAAACATCTTACAGGACATGGAATACTGCCTGCTGATACTCCAAGAACCAGACCAATTTCTATCACACCTAAGACACACCAGAACTACCACCGGCAGCAATCTACCACGCAAGGAAAGGGTCACCTTAAACCGGATTGGCAGGAGCGGTGCTTCAACAGCCAATATGTACCGTGGGGGCTGCGGCCATCGCCAGACTGCCAATGTGGCTCTCCATACAGACTGCGGATCACATTAGCAATGAATACCCTACCTTTCGTGCCGCCGGTGGACATAGATTTCTCTAACCCCAAACCAACCAACAGTGAGTTGGCCCCAACGCTTACACACGTTTAGCGCTGCCTCATACGCAAGAAGAAGAAGGAAACATGTAAAAGCTATATTTTACGGGGTTTGTTGGCAGGAATTGTTGCCAGGATTTCCTGTAAAATTTACAGTATTTTTCCACGTATATTTTAGTAATTAATGGTATAATTGAAAAAAAATCATTGTAGTGTCTAATGCTGCTGTTACTCATTAATTTGAATAAAGTCTTCACTTTAGATTTTGTCATTATAGGCCTGGAAATTGGACATAAATTTACAGTTTTCCTGTATTTCCAAATTACAGCCAAATACTGTAAGTTTTCGGAAGTTTTCTAAAGGATTTCGGTAAATTGCACGAATTTTTTTACGTGTAGCTTGTGACGGAAGGAGTATAACGTGCTTAGCGGTTTCACGCCGCAGGCCTTAAATTACTAATCTAATATATTTTGAAATATTAATCGCTGCGTCGCAGACGATCAGCACCTTAAAGAGGGCAGGGCTGACGGAGGGAAATTATAAAGTAAATTACGGAATTAAACTGCAGATTAATATTGCAGTTTATTACGTTATAAAGTAAATACGGAATAAACGAAATATAATATAGCAGTTTATTCCGTTATAAAAAGTGAAAGGCAATACTTGATTATTAACATCGTTACAAAGGAGGACGTCCTCGGTTTTGTAACGAGGGGGTCCTAGTTTATACAGTGAAAAGTCAGGTGTGTGTCTCGGTGGAGGTAGACAAATGTACACACACACAAAACACCCACGCACAAACCCAACACACCCTTCAAATCTTACCTTCAAAGCCGAGGCGAAGAAAGCATGACAAGACCGGCAATGACTAACGATAGTACATGGGGAAATGCTATTAAGTTTGTTTTTGTGTTGGGTTAGGCATTTTTGTTAGTGATTTTCATGATACAATTTTGACACCAATGCTTTTCCAATAAAGAATTTCATGGAGAATCTGAAATAAGGGTGTCATTTTTGTGTCGACTGCCTTAAGCGGCAGAAAGACACATAGGGATCACTTGTCCCCTGTAGTCTGTTGTTGTGGATGGTGTGTTGATGTCGTTGTGAAAAAGGGTTAACATTTGCATGTATATCCACATACTTTGATGGAGTAAACCAAATATGGGTCACAGGTGCAACATGACAACCCCATTTGTGATGAGGCCAAAAAGGTCACTACCAAGGTCACCGGTACTGTGAGGTTCAAGTTGTAAAATATGCTGAAAAATGTAAAATTAACCTCATTCGAAAATTTGAAGTTCAATTGGAACCATAATTGTGTCATAGGTGAACTTGGGATCTCTCAGTGTTGATGAGGTAAAGGTCCATACCAAGGTCAAAGTTCATGTGAGGTCAAGTTGACAAGGATAGATTCAACCTTCATTGAAATTTGCAGTGCAATTGGAACCAATCTTGGTTTTATAGGGTGACATGCAATCCCTCATGGTTTATGAGGTCAAGGTACACTATAAAGGTCCAAAGTCTGTGAGCCTATCCATTCACAAACCGCGGACGGCAGGGACACAGCGGTACGGAGGACCATGTATTTTTAAAATGTGTTCTTGGATGCTTATAAGCTTACAACCATGCAAAAATGGGTCAAAGGTCACATAGGGGTCCTCAAAGGTCAATCTGTGTACATTCACAGTAAGTCTGGCCAGTGGTTCTTTTTTATTAACGGGGTGGCCCTAGTGTCTTATGAGCAAGAAATTTAGTTTTAAAGATTTTCACAAAATGGGTCAAAATCCCATAGGGGTCATCAGAGGTCACTTTGTTTACACCAGAGATACCTTGGGCCGTGGGGTTTGCCATTTTTGAAGTTTATCAGTCAATTGCGTGTGAGAAATAGCAATTGTTACCTTGTTTAAGGCCACAACCCGTCTTCCTGCTCAGCAGGTGACACAAATGGGCAAGAAGTCCACATAGGTTGTTCCCTATGGTGTGGTCAAAGAATAAGACACCAGTGAGCCCTGAATGCCCTTTTGGAAACTAATCGTTACACACACTGACCACTGACCTTAACACATGGATAGCGGGTTAGAGTCGCCGAATTGAAACATCGGAAGTTGTTTTTGACCTATACAATATGGCGGGAAAACAATGCATACACCTGTCAAACAATAGAAAATAATGGTGGATATGTGACCAAGCAGGTGTTGCTTAGCTGTTTCGCGCCGCAGGCCTGTGAATTTACTAATCTAATATATTTTTAAATATAACTCGCTAGCGTCGCAGACCGATAGCACCTTAAAGAGGGCTTGAAGAAGGAGGGAAATTATAAAGTAAATTACGGAATAAACTGCAATATCATATAGCAGTTTATTCCGTTATAAAGTAAAGCAATACTTAGATTATTAACATCGTTACAAAGGAGGACGTCCTCGGTTTTGTAACGAGGTCCTCGTTTATACAGTGAAAAGTCAGGTGTGTGTCCTCGGTTGGAGGTGAATACACATGTACACACACACAAACACCCACGCACACACCCACACACCCTTCAAATCTTACCTTCAAAGCCGAGGCGAAGAAAGCATGACAAGACCTGCAAATGCAACGATTAGTACATGGGGAAATGTAATTAATGTTTTGGTTTAGTTTTTTTCATATACAATTTTGACACCAATGCTTTTCCAATACAGAATTTCATGGAGAATCTGAAAATCATGGGTGTCATTTTTGTGTCGCCTGCCTTAAGGCAGAAAGACACATAGGGATCACTTTGTCTCCTGTAGTCTGTTGTTGTTGATGTCTGTTGTTGATGTCTGTTGTGAAAAAGGGTTAACATTTGCCTGTATATCCACATACTTTGATGGATTTAAACCAAATATGGGTCACAGGTGCAACATGACATACCCCATTTGGTGATGAGGTCAAAGGTCACATACCAAGGTCACCGGTCATGTGAGGTCAAGTTGTAAAATAGGCTGAAAATGTAAAATTAACCTCATTCGAAAATTTGAAGTTCAATTGGAACCAAACTCGAGTCATAGGTGCAACTTGGGATCTCTCATTTGTTGATGAGGTCAAAGGTCACATACCAAGGTCAAAGTTCATGTGAGGTCAAGTTGACAATGTAAAATTCACCTCATTTGAAAATTTGAAGTGCAATTGGAACCAATCTTGGTTTATAGAGTTTACATGCAATCCCTCATTTGTTTATGAGGTCAAAGGTCACATATCAAGGTCAAAGGTCATGTGAGGCCTATCATTCACAAACCGCGACGGCAGGCGACACAAGCGGTCCGAGGACCATGTATTTTTAAAAATGTGTTCTTGGATGCTTTATAAAGCTTTACAACCATGCAAAAATTGGGTCAAAGGTCACATAGGGGGTCATCAAAGGTCAATCTGTGTACATTCCACATTAAGTCTTGGCCAGTGGTTCTTTTTTATTAACTTTGGTGGCCCTAGTGTCTTATGAGCCAAAGAAATTTAGTTTTAAAGATTTTCACAAAATGGTGTCAAAATTCCCATAGGGGTCATCAGAGGTCACTTTGTTTACACCAGATATGAACCTTGGGTCAGTGGTGGTTCTGACCATGTATGAAGTTTATCAGTCAATGCGTGTGAGAAATGAGCAATTGTTAACCTTTGTTTAAGGCCACATCCCTGTCTTCCTGCTCAAGCAGGTGACACAAAAGTGGGCAAAGCAGTCCCAAATAGGTTGTCCCTATGTGTGTGGTCAAAGAATAAGTACACCAGTGAGCCCGAATGACCTTTTGAACTAATCTGTTACACCCACTGACCTCTACACATGGATAGCGGGTCAGAGTCGCCGATTGAAACATCAGGAAGTTGTTTTTTTTACTTATACAATATGGCGGGAAACAATGCATACACCTTGTCCAACAATAGAACATCCTGTGTGGAATATGTGCACCAGCAGGTGTTTGCATTGTTTCCGCCATATTGTATAGGTCAAAAACCAACTTCCTGTTGTTTCACTTGGCGACCATTCAACTGTGCGGCAGCCCGCTATCCATGTGTAGAGGTCAGTGGTTACCCCACACGATACCCTTGTCTCAATATATAAGCACACCAAGTATGAACTTGATCCATCATTGCACTAAAAAGTTGAAAAAGTGTCAAACAAAAGGTGTATACTGGAACATACTGTTTATATTGGCCTCCATTTTTGTGATTGAAAATATTATTTTGAGAAAAAGGTTTCTCATGAAAAAAGCACTTTCTTTATTATGGAAATCGCCTTGTCCTATATTGAGATCAGACCAGGTGTTATTTACTAGATAGATTGCAAAAGAAAGTGGAATTCCCCTAGTGTTGTGTTTAGATATGCACCTGTTGAGGGGTTTAATGGGTATTCCCCAAGATGTAAATTAGAAACTGAGTCAACTTGTTTATGCTTTGAGATCAAAACAGATTGCAAAATAGGTAATTCCCTATGAAGTTATTTATATAAAATGGTGCAATGCAGATGGCAAATTGTGTGAAATCTGATTTGACAGTACAAGGTTATGTTTATGCATGATGCTGCTGTAATGATTATCATTAGGATAGGGGAATCTAGCTGTGAGTAGTTATATACTTGTCACTGGAAGGACTCGGGGCCACAGTTGTAACCAGGAGCTATAAAGTATAGTTATAGCTAGTTTAATCTACAATAATGGTAGATTTGTGCTTTACATAGTGCCAGGATTTATATATATTTTGGATGCCGCTGGAGTTTAATAGCTGAACTGTCTGCTGTTGTCTTTTAAGCCAGAAGAGCTTCAGTTTTGGAATCAAAAAGGATTCCAGTTTATGGTCCTACATAAGGACATTCGTGGCAGACTGATGGTGGTAGAATACCTGGATTGTATTGCAGAATATTAAGTGTCGTCGAGGGAAAACCCAGTCGTCTTGAACTGCTGGATAAAATTACCTTCAAGACTCAGAAGATTCCTATGGATATTGTTACCTTTGGAATATTATTGTATGCCGTCATTTTGGAGTCTTCGCTGTGAGGACATATCGTTGAACTGCAACGCTTGTAAGTCTGATATGTTATTGGACACTAGTAAGTATAATATAACTAAATCATTAAATGTAATACATGTAATTTTGGACATACCAAATTCTTGAACCAAACTGATTAAAATAAGTAAATCTGTTTATTATATAAAATTCTGATCACTTGTGCACAAGACTCATTTGTGTTTAAAAGGTATTTCTGACCTTTGACGTCTACGAGACGTCATAACAGTACAAATAAAATAATAGAAATTCAATCAAATACTGGACTTACAATTTTGCAATTTACTATGTTGCGTCCCAGTACCACTGCACTTCATCAGGTAAGTGAACCGGTGGATTGGTCATGTGACAGACGGCGAGGGATCCCCTTCAGTGCCCCGTCCCACGCATGTGATAGGAGTCCCCCTTTCTTGTTAAGTGATGGCTGTTCGACTCTTTCCCAGATTGCCTCTCGTACACCTCTTTCAAACCAACGTTCTTCTCTATCCAGGATGAGTACTTCCTCTGGATCGAAGTTGTGGCCTGAGGCTTTGATATGATTGAAAACCGCAGAGTTCTGTGCTTCATTGGAGCTGGGCCTGCGATGTTGGTAAATCCTAGCTCTAAGGGATTGTTTGGTCTCCCCAATATATGACTCTGTAAAATCCTTGTCCGCACATGTCAGACCGTACACAATGTTGCTTTGCTTGTCCTTGGGTGGCTTGTCTTTTACTCTCACAAGTTTACCACGGAGGGTGTTAGCTGGTTTAAACGATGTTGAGATGCCGTAGGATTTTAAAGTCTTTTTGATCCTCTCCGAGGTGCAAGAAACATAAGGTATGGTCACTTGGGTTGATGGCTTTTGAGCATTACCCCGTTTAAGATCTTTAGTTGATTGGTCTTTGATTTTCCTGGCTTTGTGAAAGGCCCACCTAGGATAACCGCAGGTGTTAAGCGATTTCCGAATGTGATCTTGACCACATGACCAATCCACCGGTTCACTTACCTGATGAAGTCCAGTGGTACTGGACGCAACGTAGTAAATTGCAAAATTGTAAGTCCAGTATTTGATTGAATTTCTATTATTTTATTGAACTACAACTGGATGAATAATCTACATCAAGATGTCATAACAGTACCCACACACAGAATCATGCTGATATTAAGGTCTTTCCGAAAAGTTTGAAAATTTCAGGTGACAAACTCCCTCCATAGTTCTACTTTGTATTTAGCTTAAATTTGTGCAACTTTAGTATGAGAACTGATAAATAAAGCACATTAGGCTTAAGACTTAAGGGGTCCAATTATTTTATTCATTTCATTGCTAGAGGCCATAAAACAACCACCATTTAACATAGCACAGTGAATAAATGTGACACCAATTATTTCATAGAATTGTTATTTTGTGTGGTGACATACAGATATCAAAAAATTGTAACAGGGTTAAAATCTTAAAATTACTAGACAGCAAATGTTGTGATGAACCTGTTTGAAAAGTCGTACAACTACACACTGGATGCAAAGACCATGGGGTGTCCTTTGCTTCATTTCATCCTGTGATTCCAAAAACATGGGGTACCGTATACAGTATCTTTGATAAGCATAGAAGATGCACTTGTACCATGCTCTCTGAAAAGACAATTGCCACCGATACAAAAATTAGTCTTCAATAGGCCCATACCTTTCACATACGCACGCACTAGTTAAACGGTGTGTTATGAGACCGTGCAGTACACATGAGCTAAAGCTTCCACTCAGTAATCCCACTGAAGCTGAATTTATATCGGTACAATTTATCTAATGATTACAGGTGCACTGTTCATGTAACCTATTCCCAAATTTGATACATTGTAGCCTGCGTGTAACATTTCGCTGGAACTGAGAGCATATTCTAAAGAATTGAGTGCACATACACTTGTACATGTCTATTCATAAGAATTAGGTACATGTATGTCTATAATACTTTTTGGAATCAAGTACCCCACTAATAGAGTAAATGTGCAACATGGGTGGTTAAATTGAGCGAAAAGTAATACACTCTTTCCGTAATTGTCACATCCTGGCCTGATGCGGGCGTTTATTGGGTTTCGTCTCACTTTTACAATATAACCTAAGAGAGGCACTACGCTGGCCTTGAGAGGTGGGCCTTACGCGACTGTCCCCGACACATAATAGACTCCCGCATCAGACCAGAATGTGACAATTACGGAAAGGCGCATTATATACTCTTGCTCTTTGAAACCGAGCATTACGACACTAGACGCAGTAGATGTGAACATGGCAGATACACCCAACCTGAAGCAACAAGTAAACATGCACCTTATGCTCAAAACACTAGCCATAATCAATGAATTCCTTTTTCCACCTTGGGAATGGATTTTTTTACTTTTCTATTACAACAGGGTCAAAAAAAGTTCAACCAAGAATGTTGTAAAATATTACCATGCACGCATGAATCCCATTTTTCCATTACAGATATTTAAGACTACCCATCTCTTTCCACCCTCCATATGGAAGACAACTTTTCAAAGCAGGTTATCTTCTCGTTTGTTTTCTGAGGGAATATAATGCACATTTATGTTTACCACCGCTACGTACATACAACAGCAGTTAATTTTACCGAGTGGTTTTGATAGTGAACCTCTACGCCTTCAACAACTTTCACAATGTTGTAAATATTTGGGAACAATTTCCTCGAAAAAAGGGGGACCGAGCCTATTGCATAGATTTGTCTGCATGGAGTGAGTTGGGACCTAAAAAGATGGGACGGACGAATCTGAAGTCGATTGATATCCAGAGTTCTATTAACTTTCATTCTGTCTTTGCGTGCAAATCCTCATGTCTGTTGGAAAAATCTACATGTTTGTCAAGTTCCCAACATTACGAGTCATCTTACGCATTAACACTTAAATCAAAAGAAAGTCATATCAAGCCAAAAATTTGTTTGAAATCTTCAGGTTTGCGTAAATACACACACAAGAGATTTTGATTTTGAATGGTTTAAGGGCTACTTTTTGGTCGGTTAACCATATTCATACATGCTATTAACTCAAACAAAATAAAAATGCCTGAAATCAAGATTTTTTTTCTTTTTTAAAAGTGGCCACCTAGCTAACACATGGACCACAAAGTCTGAATATCATCACTACTTGCTGAGGTGGCAATTAGAGCTGTACTCACGAATACATACAATATGCAAATAGTGTTTGAGAATAAATTCTTGAATACATATACAATGACTTATTAATTAATCTGTACTCTTAACGAGCATTGTGACTATGGTAATGTCACAGGCTGTCGTGATACCATAGATTATGATATAATTAGATAAACATCGAAAGGGTCCCCTGTTATTAATAATTCATTTACTTTTGAAAATGTAAACTACGGGAGTCATACTTAAGTCAAAAATATTACATCATGAAACTGACCACCCCTGTACACCACACAAATGGTACAGGCCAAGGACATGCTACAATACATAGCGCCATACTTGGACTGTACTATTTTTTCTAAAAGGGGAGATTAGTTTGAACTAAAGGAGGAACACTATTACTACTAGTTTCTAGGTGTCTGTCACTGTCACAAAATGTTTACACCAATTTAATGTCATCACAAAATCAGATGATTAAAAATCACATCAATGCCACATTGTTATTCAAGTGACCTAAAGTATTGACCCCATCCAATAAAACAACCCAAGATCCCACCCCAACCAAGATTGATGAAGTAGATTGTATTTCCTGTACAAAATATTGTGAGCGATATTCATTTATACACATTGTAGTTGCTACCAGCTATACATGGGGTGTGCCCAAGTAAGAACGCACAGAATTACCATAGCAAATGGTTGCATAATTAGGTGACACACTGGTAAGCTATTGTGGCAATGAACTTGCATGCTCATCTCCAGAGTGTTACACTCATCTCACTGCAAGAGTTTAAATTGAACTTTACCCTCATGCACTGGTGACAGTGTTGTGGCTTGGTTTGATTCTAGAATTGAAATGACCACAAATTCCACCCCGGATGAGTCATTTTTCCTTTTTTGAAGTTCACACTTGTAGACCGGAGAAAAGGGAAGGGTGGAGAGAATAAGCCTCGTGGGCCACAATATATTACATCATGTTGGATAGAAGTAATTATTATGTTACATAACATTACATTTTAATCTTGATTTTAAAAAAATCCTTAAAAATCTAAACATCAACTGTCCAAAAATGGTCAACCCATATAATTACCGACTGATGCGCATTTGTCTAATGAACAGCATTTTAGCCAATGTCTTCCTGATGACATCTTCCGCAGTCAAACAGTTTCTTGGTTTAACTGACGGAAAAAATGATGACGGCCCACAATCTAAATCCAAGAATAAACTTATTTTTGCTTTTGGAAAAAAAATTGCTTAATGAAGTCATAAATTTCTTAATACCACCACTCCAAAGAGCAGATATACAAATTTGAGGTTGAAGCAATTGTGCTGTTCAACTACTAGTCATTTGAGACCGGAACCGGCACTCAATTCATGGATGAGCATTGGCGAAGACTCTGTAGAATTGTCTCTGTATACCTGAAGTTTACAACATTTATAACACTGTTAAGACACTGAATTCAAAAATAACAAACAAAATGAAACTGAAAGAGCAAAGATTTGCAATACAAGGCAATAATTACATTTCACATGAAACATGGGTTATCAGATTTAGTTCAATGTCCATTCGGTCATGTGAGCAAAGATTCTGGCAACTTGAGCAAGTTTCATTAATTGTTCACTTTTCACATCACCATAACACGCTGCGATATGATCACGAAGTGCCTCGTAACCCCGCACCTCGATTTTATGGCACTCTTCATGTGCATGCTTATTAACACGCACAAGAGAAAGTAATAATACACTTTTGGTTTTGCTTGAAGGGTGGGTGTATAGATGTGTCAAAGGTCAACAGGGCACGGTAATTTTACACACGGTGCCTAAACATACCACAGAAACACAACATACAAATTTTAAGCATTTAAAGAAATGGTACAATGCCATATCAGTTTTAAGATACGAAATACAGAAATGCACAAGTGCTGGAAATGACAACTACTTCTTCGTTTTCACATCTGTCAATAGTTCGTATTTTTATTATTTTTTTGTTTATGTTTTTTGATCTTGAAATAAAAACAAGGGTGCAGCATATGGGACAGTGAAATAACAATTATTGCAAATTCCTCACATATTCCACCTTTTTTTTTCTTTCTTTTTTCATTTTTTTCTATTTTTTTGTGATGCCCATGATCAACTTCTCCAAGTTGACAATAAGCATCCTAGAAAATGTAAATAAAGTGGGAATACTTCAGAACCATAAAAAGAATACTACCATTCATACATATACATTTGTTGAAATTTATTATACCACAACCAGAAACTAAATCATTGTTGATCTTACTTAAGAAATAACAGCTGTCGCTGCCTAATGACTACACTACACTACAAATTGGTTTAATTAAGCACTTGACTCATGCTTTTTCTTAGGATTGTTTTTACACCCGATACAATTAAACAACTTAAAAATCTACCTCCATCACAAATACAACAGATTGGGGTACACAAAGTGAGCCTGCAAGGGTCGTCCAGATCTTGACACGGTCTTGGTATGCCAGAGTTTCTTTGGAGTTCTTCATAAGCAAAATTTCTGGGCATTCCAAGACTCCAGACAGTATCTTGGTCACTACTTTGACAGACCCTTCTCTGCAAATTGCATTATCGCTTTACTTTCCTCTTAAGGCGGTATCTACACGATATCCACATTCACAATTTTATTAACTAATTGCCAATATGGATAATAAATGAGTACAAGATGTCCAATTCTAATATTACATCATGTTTCTACTTATGAAATGAATACATGCTAAAACATCATTATGTGGTTTTATTAGTTACCAATTTAAATAAATGATATTTTTTCCCTCCGAGTAAGGAATACAGTAACACCTTGAATATAATTCTTAACTTGCAAATGTATAGAAACACTGGTAGGATGGCCCTTATTGTGATTACTGTTTCAGCATGTGGCACTTCAATACAGACAACACACACTACCTATAAAGTAACTAATACTACTGATGATTGTGGTACATCAATTGAATTGAAATTTTTAAAACATCAGAATACACATTTTTTTTATTTAGGAAGGCAGTTTATCTACAAGGCTTTGGAAAGAGCAAAATCCTGTTGTTACTTGCACCAATACCTCACTCTTGGTCCGATGCCAGTTTTTATCCAATATTGATTAGCCATGCTTACGAATGTTTAACACAAATACATGAATACAATTCATTAAATTAGATGACTACCAATAAAGTGATAAAATGTTAATAGTACTGGCCAGTGTTGCCAACTCCACACTTCACTCGCAAAATTGGGTGGCTTTCAAAATGTGCTCTCAAAAGTAACCGCTGGTAACGGCGATTTCTTGCTCCATTGTTGGTAACGTAATCGTTGTACTGCCAGTACAACTGTGTTGCCAACAAAATTTTGCCAGAGCACACAAGATAAAAAGACACCCAATTTGCCTTTGACAATTGGTTTCCATTAAGCAAAAATCACTATCACCAGCGCAACCACTGATAATTGCTTTTCATGTTTAAAAAGTAGCCAAATTAGGCGAGTAAAGCAGGTTCTGGCAACACTGCATTAAACAAGTTATTGAAGCAAGTATCAGCTGGGTTCTTCCCTTATCTGTAGTTGAGGAAGGAATAATCACACTCACTATAAACTCTCACGGGTGTATTTTTGTTATCACCATCCTCAACCATACCTTTTTGTTTTAAATTTTTGTTTATACAAATTCTGTACAGCAAAAACTAGATGTCTTTTTAATATATAATTACACCTTTCAACAAATTCCTTAGTAACCATTTCCTTTTGAAACTACCATGCCTTGATTACAAAAATCAAATCTCACCTCTCATCACAGCTAGTAACAGCGAGGTTTGGCTTTTGACTTCTCCACGCAAAAAACAGTACAATCCATCCACATTTCTCCAGAATTACACAACTTATACCTTCTTTTACAAGCTGCAAAGTTAGTTTTCAAACCACATTTTTATTCTATAAAATTTATACACACAGCTAATTACTACATCTGGGAATACTGTCAAAGTGGAAATTTTCGCGCTACATTAATTTTTCGCGCTTTTCGCGCGCTTCTGAGCTAGCGCGAAATTAAAAACCCGCGAAAATGTTTATTTTGTGCGTAGGTCTATGTAGGATAGCTGAAAAGAGCGAATTTAAAAACAAGCGAAAATGTTAAAATCGCTGAAACGCGAAAAATTACACACGCGAAAATTATCACTTTTACAGTACTTGAATCAACCAACCTCCCTTAGCAATTTCACATCTTACCTCATACTTGAAATCATCATATTCCATCACCTCACACACTTACTTCATTCTAATTTAAAGACACAGACAGAATCCCAAAAGAGAACTAACTAAAATAGGGAGACACCTGTCGAATTGCCACTTGAATACTACTTTATGCAACTGCACCAAATATATCCATCTTTAAATATCTGAATACTGTTAAGTTCAAGGTTGTGCATGGGGTGAGAAATACAGCTTTAGCTATTAACTTTTCTACTTACACATAAAACCCCTCATATTCCCTAGCCTTGCAACAAAGATCAAGCAGACCTAAAATGTACTCCCCATGTTAAAACACATGAAGCATGTTTTCTACACAATTTCAAGATAACATTGTAGTTCCCTATCGTAAATCTGCCCACTGGATTTTATTACTCCCTTCCCAACCTACTCAAATATGGGGAAGAGGTAAAACCACGACCGATCCACAAAGGAACATCCCCAAATTATCTAGATCACACGGCTTCCTGTTTGTCAGCTAGCTAATGAGGTAACAACTTTTGTGTTATATCGAGCGGTAAGCGTAATGTTGAAAGATCCAACATGCTCGACATAACAAGTATAATTATTCATCATACATTTTCACTTTCGGGCAGTTCTACAGGAAAAGATGCAAAATCACTCTAAAGAAAGAAAAATAGTGCTCTATGTTCCAAAAGGAAC
The DNA here is from genome assembly GCA_023653785.1 of Ophioderma brevispina. NCBI lineage: Eukaryota > Metazoa > Echinodermata > Ophiuroidea > Amphilepidida > Ophiodermatidae > Ophioderma > Ophioderma brevispina. The sequence continues at coordinate 29,778 of JAMKCH010085707.1, read as the reverse complement.
ATTCCTACTTTGAATTTTTTGGCAAGTGTTGACTGTTGTATGCCAGAAATCTATATTACAAAATATGATTGTCTACTTACAAGTAAAAACTCATTTGAAGTGTCATTTTTTTCAAAATGTTAACAAATGTTTGAAATTAGTGACATGCAATAACACTAGCATGTATCTATCTACATTCTTAATTTTCTGTAGGGGTCAATCTTGTAGTTTTAAAATCATGTTATAAAGGAACAAGACCATATTAGGGAGGTTTGAATGCCAATGTGATGCATGAACTTGAATGTGAAATGCGCAATTCTTTCGTTCAATCGATTGCCACATTTTAAGTACATGCCTTGCTCATAGCATCTAATCCAATCTAATCTGATCTAATCTAATCCCCATTCTGTTAAAAACTCTTCCTCTGGAACACAGAAATTGTGATTAGGGGTTTTAATCAAATACATGCATTTGTTTTTGAACAACTTATTATTTGGCTTGTGTGGACATTTGGTTACCCTTCCTGTAAAACTGCCTTTTTTCCCTAATGTTAAAAAATTTGTACACATTTGGCAAATTTAACTTACTGAAAATTGCAAAAACAAGGAACTGATTTAATAGCTGCTATTGCAAACCCAAGACTTATTAACCAACTCGATCTTATTTTGTTTTACTTTCAAATTGAATACAATAGTACACACTCAATTTAAAAAAAAAAGAACAAGCAAAAATGTTCGAGCCTGTTTTAACCAATTAGTGCGCTACTGGTTTACCTTCACTCTATTGATGCAAAAGTGCCATGTCAACAACATGGATTTGAACATTCTTGTTCTTCAAATCGGGCAGTCGGTACTCTCCACAAGTTCAACATACAGGTCAAAACTGTGCTTGCATTACCCAACAAACATGGGACTTTGACAGGATACACTACTCTCATGCCACATGGCAGAGTTAGGCTGATTAACAGCGCAATGTTTAGCTTTATACTCGACCATTCTGTGTATGAGACTACCACACACACCACAGTTCTATCAACATATCATTTACGGGGCCAAATTAATTGTGTGAACCTATTTATAGTAGAAACCAAACCATACCATAGATTATTGCTCATTTTCACTCTAAAAAGTGAAGGGAGAAAAAAAAAGGTGAACTATCCCCTGCACCCTTGCTGCACACATATGACTAGGAAACAAAACTTAAAAACCTAACCTTAATGCGGAGAAAAAGATGATTTGAACGAAAATGCACAACCAAGTATGGGAAAAAATAACACAATTGTACAGTAAATTATTGTATGTATACACCATTCTCATTCCTTTGACTATATTGGGTACAAGTAAAATTGAAAATGGAATGTCTAAATTTTAAAACAGCAAAAATATATATGCACAGCACGGGGACTCTCAAATTTCACACCTCTATGTCCACTCAAATATTAAGTACAAATAAGTACATTGAAAGAAATTTATACATTGATTAGAGTAAGTGACACTAAGGTCACTGAATAATGTTATTATTAATCACTAATGATATTATTAATTTATGCTAATTTTGAATGATCAAAAAAGGAAATTAAAAATGCAGGTTTCTATGTATCTGTCAGCTTGTAAAATGAGTTACACAAAATGTACACGATATATTACCTGAGGGATGGAATCTAACTGAACCAGAAAAGGCAGACATTTGTTTAAATTCCATCATCCTGAGTTCAGTACTGTACTGAGCTGATTACTTAATTACACAGAACAGGGCAGGCAGAAGTACATGCAAATCTGCACACATCCCATAATGCATTGTAGTGTGCAAAGACAAATGCATGTTCTTGCATTCCAGACAACACTGGTTCAATCCATCTGCACAAGGCACTATGGGAGAGATTCAATTCTGCCCACACAATGTAATTCCACACAGTTAACAAAAGAAAAAATAAAATTGGGAAAAAAAAAGAATACATAGACGAATGAATGAAAAGAGGGGTAGTATACCTTGAAGTGCTAGTATTTAACACAATTGGCTCCTTTGATAATTTTTTTTGTTTTAAAAAATAATGCCTACTTTTGCAAAGCAGTATGCATAATGATTTAAACAGACCCTAGATGGCTAAACATTAAAGCTCGTCCTTTCTAGGTTCATAATTAATTTTAAACTCAACGGCAAACTTTGATTCCTGGTCAGTGTCATAAAGTCCCTTCTTGGGCTTGATATTTTTTGTGTACGTGCGACAGGAAACTTTGGCCCATACGTTCTTTTCCACCTTGAAGCGGAATTGCAAACCCCCGGTGGGGCCGTAGTTCTTCTTGCCACCGATATCTGCAGGATTGTAGGGGAAGTAGTCAAATGATATACCTTGGGGCGGGTAGACCTCCGTTTCATTGTAGTATTTAACATACTTTTCTTTCTGAAATGGAAAAAAACAAAAACAAAAAACAGGTCAGTGACAATAGAATAGGTCCATATGATGATTCAAGAAATTTATTAGTGCAAAAGTTGCCTTTTCTTCACATGTGAATCTAAACCACTTTTATTACCTTTTTTTAGTACAGTATCTGTGATTGGTTTTTACATGATAAATGATCGATATTTTTGTTTTATAAACTAAAACATTTGACAGTCGAATATGATTTGCAACTGTTTTGACTTGCCATTTGGCTGATTTGAAAAACATCTTTATCAATACATTTCTGCAGGTTTCAGCTCCCGGATGTTGGAAATCACAAAATGCATTTTTGTTTTCATATTTTTACATTTTTTTTCTGACAAACCCTGCATCGTATTTTAATTTTCTTTGCAGACTATACAAGCAAAATGTGTACTCTTACATAAATTTCTTGCTGTGCGTATCATGGAAATATCAATAGCTCAATATATTTTCCCAAAAATGTTTTGAGATAATGGTTTTGAGTGAAAATGCCCATATCTTTAGTTACAGGTATTTTCATGATGCCAACAGCAAGAAAATATAAAGAGTACACCTGCTTTCATAATCTGCAAAGGAAATGAAAATAGGATGTAGGGTTTGTTAGACAAAATTCTAAATGTAATAAAAATGTAATATAAAACACTGTATTTTGTGATTTTTTGTGTACCCTGTATTTTAAGATTTTTGTGTATCCAAGAACTGAAACCTCTGGAAATATAAGGCAAGACATCTGTTATTGGTTTTCACTTGTTTAATTATGACCACCTGTTGACAAGAATGACATTTAGACATTTAGTATCTTTTGGATTATCCTTTAATTATCCATTATCCCCCCCCCCAGAACTACCTTACATCTTCTCTGATTGGCTTATTACATAAATATAGCACAATATAACCTTTGAGTAACCAATCAAATTTGATATACAAGTTGTGTAATATTTTCTTACCATGTCTCTGATTGGTTAAATACATCATAACCCTATTTTTAACCAATAAAATCAACAAGTAGATCTGGGGGTTAAATATAATATGCAATCCCAATTTAAAAGCAAACAAGATAAAGGAAGTGAGGCATATTCCTTTTAGTCATTCTAATTGGCATAATACTATGCACTTGCTTCAGTACAGAAGCAGGTGTGTCAAATTCCTCAATTTTTATTAGTTTTCACTTGTCAAATTGATATTTCTCAGTTATTGATTCAAATTGCTCATACATTTTATGTGAAACAACCAAAAATGTCTTCAACATAATTACCATTTTCAAGAGCAGGCTCCAAAATAACATAAGGCAATTTGCCTTGGGTGCCCCTATGTATACCATTTGCCTTGGTGCCTTAAAGAATTTGCTATTCTTTAACATGCAATGCCTTGGTGCCCTTTTAAAATTGGGCAAAATTGCCTTGCCCGCCCGTATTCTTATTTTGGAGCCTGCAAGAGAATAAAATGACCATTTTCAAGAGAATAAAATGACCATTTTCAAGAGCATTTTTTTAAAGATGTGCTTTCTGGTATACTAGACTACCTTCACACACAAATTGTGCAACTGTTAATAAATAGCTGGTGCTTTTTACCATACTACCCTTTATAACTTAGTGTCCATTACTGCTGAGATCCTACCAAAAAGAACCCTAATCCAAATCATTAACCTTTAATCCAATCCTAATCCAAGCCTACAACATCACAAGCAAGTGAGATATGTGTGAATATCTCCACCACCTGAGCACTGACTTTCAAACAGCATTTCTGATTGGTTAATTACACCATATATTCATTTAAATAACCAGTAGAATTGCAGCTTCCAAATATTTAAGCTCTAGCCCTCTTCAGCCCTACTAAACTTTGTTCACCCATCACCAAATAGGCAAGACTCTTCAAACTGCGAACTGATATAGAACACTGCGGGCGCAACTGCAAGGAACATTACCGCAGAACACGAAATGCGCGACATACTCATGGCACACGCTTGTGGCATGAGACTTGAGTGCAAAACAGAATTTCATGAGCAGATAAACAAAAGCCGAATAATTTTTGCCTATTAGGTGATGAACAAAGTATACCATTATTACCAGATGTGTTGTTGAGTGACAAAAAATTATTTAAAGGTGCATTTCCTGATCCACGGCTTCATCCTCAAGAAATTGAGATTTTTATACATCTGAACCATTGGCCCAAGTTATAGTATGCATGCCTAATCTTACATTCATATTAAATCTACTCTAGAAGAAACCGAAGAAATTACCGAAGAGTGACCTATGGGTCAGTGCGATGCAACTAATTCACTCATAACATCAAAACGCAACATCAGAATCAACTAGAATTATGGAAATAACCTTTTCTTGAGGTTATCTATGAATCATTAAACAAAAAAAATATGTTGGGATCACGAAAGTTCCATTGTGGCCAATTGCTAGGCACAACTTGTCGGGTTAATAAAGTTTACTGTGGCCAAGAAGGACGGTAAATGGTGATATTTTCGTGTGCAGAATTTTTCGCACATGGGGACAACAAGGACATTTTGTGTTATGCTAAATTTGCAATTGGCCATCACAGTGCTTACTTCGGTTGTATGTTGAAAACATTTTTGTGAGGCTTTATTTTACCAGTTGAATTCTTATTCGCAAAAATTAAACCCTTACAAAAATTTCCCCGTTTAAGATCAAACAAAAATCTGGAACAAATTTGCATGACTGAATCCCGACTGCCACTTCCAATTTCTATATCTTGCTCTGAAGAACGTCACAGTGTTCAAAGCACCTCCTACTTTTCCATATTTGGGCATAAAACACTTGGGTCCCTGGGACTTTGTTGGCAGTACCCACGATGCAAGTTGATATCCTGTCCCCATGTTCACTGGCTAGGAATCGGCGGTAATAAGCCGGTTCCTGTGTAAAAGTTGACTCATTCACAAATATTCATATGATTTTGTTCAGGACAGGGTAGGGGGAAACCACCTTAAATGAAGTTACATTACATTTTGTAAGAAAAGTTTTATGCTAAAGAGACAAAACGAAGCATCCTCATCAATTTGGAGCCATCGGATTTACTCTATTGTTCAATCACCTGAAAGCCACTATCATTGAATTCAAGAACAAGTCATCTAAAATCAGGTTTTGCCATTTTGGGAAGAGGCCGGCAAGTTACTGTCAATGGCAAAGTGATATGTGGGCATTACAAAGCCAAAATCTACCATTTAATATGGTGTCCATGTCCGTTAAAGAACACTATCAAGTGATTTGCGAAATCAGCAAATCTAAAAAAATCTCAAAAATCAATTTTAGGAGCATGTACGTACAAGTACAGGTATCCTAACACCCTGCCATGATAAGAACCAAAAGCACCCTAATAAGGACAGAATCGGAGATTTTAGATCCATTACTGTCCGACGGACACATTCTACAACAACGTAATTGAATGAGAATCGTATCTTCTTGGAACACTGCCGTTTTCTTCCTTTTCTTTCAATTCTACACTGGATAAAAGGTAAAACTTATGAGAAATTCCCTACAACTTATCCTTCACTTTGAAGGCTATTCCGGCAAATTTCAAATAGTTTTTCAATCACTGATGTATCTTTAAGTGCAAACCTTTTTAATTCGGAAACGCAAAGCATTTGTAATTATACATTTGTGAGAAGATATTATCAGTCTAAAAAAGCTGATAGTAGATGTAAAAAATGGGTACAGACTAAAAAAAAAAAAACAGGCCTGAAAAATGAAAACAAAAAAGGTAAAATTGTGAACCATTTTTGAAAGCAAAAAAGCTGAAATCAGCTAAAAGCTGAACTCTCACGTCCTGAAAATTATTTATGCCATTTGGGGATTTTCAATGGAAGCCAGGGCCTTTGATTGAAATACACCTAATTTGAAATTTTTTGAATTTGTCAACGATTGAAAAATGGGGCAGGAAATAAATGATAGTCGCTCTAATTATGGCCTACGTGCAAAAGCTAAGCAAATACTATGTACTGCACATTTTGAATCATAATCGAAAGGAAACTAAGCAGAATTGGACACCCGGGAGTTTGAATTTGCTGTCCAATTGTGTTTGGCATGCGTATTAGTCAGCGGTAATGTGGCATCAGTGGTGACAAATTTGGCACTGTTCCTCTGGAAATCGGCATAACTGTACCCGCTTTGCATTTTTTTATAATAACCCCTACTCAATGAAATTTTTTGTTGTCTATTTCACTGAATCCAGTGCTTCCATAAACGGTGTTAAATGATCAAGTCAGCTGTTCAGAGTCTAAATCACATCTAGTTCTGCACTGGTCAGTGCTGTCAAACCCTTTATTTCATGTTCCGTACACTATTTTTGTTTTTTTGCTTCATGATATTTTTTTAAAGTGATATTCTATTGCTTCTTGCTTATTATAACCACATAAAAGCCATGAGGGGATATCTTTGACTAGGTTTAAAATCCAAGATGAGCTTCTTCAGTTTGGGATTTCCTGTTTTAATTAAAATTGTTTATATTTAAGGGCCAGTTAGATTGCTAAACCAGAACACCTAAAATTCACCAAAATTGATTATTGACTTTTTAGAGCAAGCATAGATAAGCTAATCAACAGCAAATGTAATACGACACACAAATTTCCTCATACATACAAATCGTTGGGTGTATTACATAGTGACGGATGTTTCAATTTTTATATTTTTACAAAATTAAGGGAAATGTATAAATATCAAAGATCGTATATATGCCAAGTGTTGAAGCTTGCAAGTACTTAATAATAATCTTAAATTATAAATTTGGCAATGTTGCCGTATTTGCATAAAGAGACTTTGTGCATTACATATGACGAATGTTGAACCCTCGTCATAGAACTATATACTTGATTTCTCACCAGGGTTTTTTAAATACTTTTGTTAGTAAATATTCATATCTTAAAATTTGTACTGAGACAACCAAAATATGGTAATTGCAATTAACTAGAATTTCTATTATATTGACAGTTCAAAACGGTGAATCTCGGGCAATCATTATTAATAACCAATTTGAGAATATCACACGATGACGCCATTGGTTTGCGGATGTTTTCGGAAAACGCTGATTGTTGTATTCCATACTGACAGATGCTGAATCCCGCTTAGTAATAGGGAAATTCAACATCCATCACTATGTCATGAACCTAATCGCCAATTTGTTTTAAATTTGGGTGTCATAGATGAGATGAGTCTTTTCATATGTATTACATCCATTCTATCAAGTAGAATTCCAATGAATATTAACTAAAATAAAATGCAATTGTTCATTTTTTTTCTTAATCGAATGATCGTTCAATCGTATATGTGGGATGTTTACAGACTCTTTATAGTTCGCGATTTTTCAAAATGCGATTTTCTCGAAAACAAAATTTTGTATTTTGTTTAACAGCCATCACTATGTAATACACCCGATGAAATGTAATACAAACATATTTACCATTTTTTGTTCAAGTGAGGCTATTGAATTGAACAAAATGCTTCTCAAACCACTGGTGTTGCTTCACAAGGATGTCATTAAATTTGTTGTTTCTTTCATAATCAGTTTTTTTTCCCATTTTAAGGTAGGATTTTCGGCTATTATGCTCCCCGTAAAATCAATATTTTTACTTGACCAATTGAAACTTGTTCTTACAAACTTCAGTGCCCAATATTTCCAAATTTCAAGTTTCTAGATTAACTTATTTGTTTTAATATCAAATTAAAAACATAAGTACTGGTACTAATTATTTTTAGCAAGAGGGAAGAACCTATGGCATGCAAACTTCAGGAGGTATTTTTAACTATATATATCTAAATTCTCTCCTTAGATTTTGTTGATAAGCATTTAATTTTTGAGAAAAAAATAATTTTGAATTTTGGGTCAAACACATTGGCATTCTTGTATTTCTAGAAAATATTCATGCAATTATGGACAAGTACTAACAATACCTTTAAAAACAATACAATTTGTCTTGGCTAACACAAGTATACAAATTATTAATTATTCGAATACATTTGCAACCACATCAAATTAAAACCAATCATACAGATAATTTGACAAAATTACAACAAAACAGGTTTTAAGTAATTGTTTTACCAATTGGCAGTGCCAAAATCAGTTCCTGTTCAAAATCTACAAAACCATAAAATTTGAAATGTCAAAATGCATTTTTTGGAGAAAAAAAAATTGACATACATGTTTCTGTCACCCAGATGTATGCCCTTCTCATGTTTTAAGCTGAAAGCAGCTCTACAAATAAACAGGTTTGTGTTATTCTATCTGTTTGTAACAAATGCCATCAGATGGTATGGGACCTATTGAAACTGCATGTGTTGTTAGGTCACAGCTTGCCAAGAAATTTCAAAACAATGCTTTAAGGTGGCAGGAAACCTACTTAGCAATAAGCCGATTCACTATCTCACACTCAAGATGCATTGTGGTGATACCGACGATCTTTGTAGATAAACAAAACGAGGCTAATACTGTCACCATTTCAATGTGGTGAACTTTTGACGTTTTCACAAGAATACTTAAAAAACTCGGGTTTTTTAAAACAGGTTTATCTTTTCTTTTTCATGTTGTTCTGTCATATTCAACTGTATTTTAATAATTTCATGAAGGAATGATACCACATAGTTCAATAAAGAAAACCCAAGTAAGAGATATTTTTGTGAAAACGGCAAAGTTCACACCACATTGAAATTGTACAGTAGCCTCGTTTTGTGTATCTACAAAAATATCGTCGGATAGTACCCACAATGCCATCTTGAACTGAGATCGTTATCGGCTATTAAGCCTTTTCATCAAGGCGCTGCCACACATCCTGTAAGCATTTCCCTGCTACACATGTTGTAGTCCCTCACCTGGGCTCTCATGCATCGGCTTTCCACATTTATTGGTATTTTTGTCCCTTTATTTTCTCTGGATAAATTCTGTCTGCTTTTCCTGGGAACCTGATTGGGCAAAACATAGTATGGGCGCTTTGCGAATACATTGCGGTCAAACAAATGTGATACTACCGTCTGGTGGCATTGTTTTATGCAACTCTCAGGCATTTGTACTGCGGTTAAAAAGGGTTCGATTGACAGCTATTGGACAGATAATTGAGGTACATTTCCCCCATGTTGACCACATAATACTTCTATTGCCACATTATGCTTGCACAGTATATCTATTTGTGCAAAGACGCCTCGCCCTGCTCGGCACCGCCGGTGATCCTGTCACAGTTGATGGACAAAATTTTAAGGCGTCTTTGACGACAAAATTAGCAACTGCATGTTCAGAAAATGGGGGAAATACATTTAAAACAAAATATTTAAAAACTCTTTAAAAAATTCAAAATTAAAAAAAATAACAAAACATTACAGAATAAAAAGAAAAAAATCCTAATTAAAATGCTATCAGGTTTTATGGGACATAATCAACTGTATGGCAAGTTCTACATTCAGTCAATTTTGTACCGCAGCTTCAGACTCTTGGGCTTGTTTGTGGAAGAAATGCACTCCTTCAATAATGAGGGCTAAAGATCAATGAACACTTTGGCAGACCCCCCCATACACCCTTCTCTACTGCAAATGATAGCAACAGATTGCAACACGAAAAAGAAACCACAAATTCTATAACAAAGCTTCCAATACACATCTTATGAAGAATCCCACAGAAATTAAGCCTTGTACGGTCTACGGTCAGTGGTGTGCTTCTAGTGGCTATGGCCTTGTGAGCAGTGGGAAGGGGTTTTGTTCAATTACAGTCTCTGTTTTGTGTTGTTTCTATTTTTTGGTTTTTTTGTAGCACAATGTTATTCCTTAATAGATAGTGAAATCAATCGTTTGTCTCAGCTTCCCAGCTACTTCTGCATAGTTTTAAATTAACATGGGATGTATGTTTGTCATAGCTCTATGCGGCGGGGGCAATTTTTACACTTTCTTGACCCCAACATTGTCTCAAAAATTTGGGACAAATGAAAAAAAGTGGAAAACTAGATGGATCTGCTCTAGGTTGTTTTTTCTTGTGTGAATGAAGTTGTATTTTTTGTTCTTGAAAGCAGAAGAGGAGACATTGGAGTGGGCCATAGTGTCTATGCATAATTTAGGGAAGCACAAATCAAACTTTCCCTCCGGGAGGAGGAGCAAATTTCCCTCTCAGATTTTGTGTTTTTTAATTTTTGGTATTTTTTTTCTATTTGTTTGTGTGATTTTTTGATTTTAATTTTCTTGTGTTTTATTTGTGAAGACCAATATTTTCATTCAAATGACAAAAGTTCCCTCCAAGTGTCATCTTTTACAGGAACATGGTCTGGTTGCACACTTTTTGAGTTGTTCTGACTTAAGTCAGTTTTGGTTATTAATGTTGACAACAGGTTAGACAGCTGCCCTTCAAACAGGTGGCTAACCCTTTATCAGCTACTCACTTTGTGTTGAGCCGATAAAGTATCCAGTGCGTAGGTTGTATTGATTTAATTTTTTGATGATATACTCACAGAAAATAGGTTTTATTATTTGTAATTTATATGCATTTTTGGTTTTGTTTGAATTTTTCTGGGCCAAAAAATGTGTTGCTAGCATTACTGTCTTTGAAAAGAAAAAAGTCCCTTGTCTAGGACATAATCTTTGCAACTCATACTGCATTATGCAAGTAGTAGTTTGATTTTTAAAATAATATTTGTACTTCATATTGATTGTCTTTATACATGGACAAATTAAAACCTAATGTTTACAATGTTTTGATGTTACCGAATCACACTGTCTATGAAGGGACAGCATGGGGACCTAAGCAAAATTTGTCATGCCAAATCGCAGGTTTTACCTTTTGAACATTCTGCGGTCTAGTTGGGAAATTTCATGTAATATTACCTGGAAAGTTAGTTATTATAAAAGATCAACACAATAACGCTCTTTAGCTGCCATACCTGAAATTTTTGTGGTTACTGTAAAAAATGTTTGTAACACACCTATTTCTATCATAAAAAAATCAGCAGCAACACATTTTTAGCCTCGAAATAATTTTCAAAATACTTTTCAAAGGTTAAACACTATTTTTGTGAACAGTAATAACAAAGCATATAAAATTGTCAATTTGTATTTTTTCTCTTATTAAACAAGGCAAAAAAACATAAAAATGTTGTATTGGAGTAACCCCGCCCGACCCTAATTTTGAAAAATCAGCCCTGTACAAAAGTATACTAACCTAATTTTTGTTATTGATTTTCAAAAAATCTTATTTTCAACGTTGTTTTTACCATGATTTGTTAACCGGATTTTCTCATATGGTGTTTTTGTGTTTGGGTGTAATTTGGCAAACTCTCTTTAAGATTTCAATTTTTAAGAGTCAAAAAGTATCAATATGAATAACATTACATAGGACTATGTGTGATGAATGATGTGTATGCATAATTAAAAAAAAAAATCTGCCCCCGCCCTCCCTACCCTATTTTGCTGGCCATTCTCCCAATACAACAAGTTTTTTTGGCTAATGTGGATGTATAAAGGTTTGGGAGCAATGGCGGTACTTTACCCTGAACAAGTGGTAAAACTTCTGTAAGGCGTTTATTGAAGTGGGCTGACCTAAACCTTGAAACCAAACACTACTGGCAAATCGGATTACAGTTTGCCAGCATTTGCGAAAATTACTACGTATGGTTCGGCATGCAATCGATATTTGCCAGGTTCATAGAAATCCTGGATCTCTTCGGGTACCTCTCCGGCACCATATCTTTTCAGGTTGCCAGTTGTACACCTACAAAGTTTGTAGGGAAAAAAAGGACAGGTGATTCAAAAGTTAATGGTAATTTTGGGTAAATATGTGATAAATAAATGATGCTATTTCTTTTGCCTAAATCTGTTCTATACTTCCAAGTGATGCCCGTATAATTCCTTATTCCTTTTACTAAATATGCATCTATTTAAACATTTTTTCTCTTTGAAATTGCCAATTCACTCCCACTTTTGTGCCAATTTGGCTCGTATCTAGGAAGTAATCTTTTACTAATTGAAATAGCCAAATGCAAGGCTGTTTGAAATTGGAACATAACAGCTTGTCAAACTTGTACATATACAAATGCCTAATTTGTTAATTCATATTGTAGGAGGGATAAACAAAACTACAGTGCTGCTAAGTTCTCTGATCTTTTATTTTCCAATTGAAAGTATCTAGCTATAGGTGCGTAATGCAAAAAAAGTGTGATCAAGCATGCTCTAATGCGAATGGTGCAAACACACACATATACAGAGTTTTGGGGTGGGGTCTCGGCAGAGGTAATGATATACAACAAAATATGATCAGTAAAAGCGGTTTCTAGCTTACTTAAAAGGATGAGATTAAACTATCCTTGTCATGTTCATTTAAGGTGGGTGTCAAAATCTTGCAATTACAGAACCTGCCAAATTCTACTATACTGTGGTTACTTTCCTCGAGTCAGTGCCGTCAGTTGTGTTATGCAGTAGTCGCAGCAAATACGCGGGCATTTGCTAAAGGCGCTGACATACAATGCACATGTACTAGAGGCAGTTCGAAAATGCCACGCGAAACCATCTGTCTGAAGCGTTGACGTCACCGATTCGAGGAAGATAAATAGACTATACCCAACTAGTTTCATACTAATGACCAAATATGGGCAGTTTATTTCACAAAATCTAGATGCACTAGTGAAATTTGTGCAAATGCTTAGTCAGCAGCTCTTAAAATAATGGTGTTTCTAATAGAATATAACAGTTTCTACAGTGCAAATGGCACTCCCTGATCCCAAACATGAAACCATATTGTATCATCTCATCTGCGTTGGAGTGTGGTCTCTAGTAGAGTCTACATATTGCTTGTGTACATAACCCCCATACCCTGAACTAACATAGTGTTGAAATCCCATTTCAGGTTTATTTTTCATTTATTTCCACTCTTGTAATTTTGGTATTGTAGCTGCATGTACCTACCCTGTTGAGATGTACTAGTAAACATGGTTCACCCTTATCAAAACCCCAAAAGGTGGTGGTATTATGCAGTACTGGCCTAGTTGATTAATGTCAAATGAAACCTCAGGCTTATCGCAGGTCGTTTCCTTGCAGTTTCATTGATTGCTGTGGAATAAAAGGTAAAAGGAGGAATAAAAGGTAAACTATTATTAAAAATATGGCGAGTCATCTGCTTCACGGTTATGACACCGGGGTACTAAGGTCACATGAGGTTGACAACATGTGGGACACTACCAAAGGACCATGTCTCCAAGTGTCATTTAAAATTGATGACATGTGAAACACCAAGCAATGTGACCATTTTTGGGGGTGCTGAGTTTTAAAGCTGTTAAAGAGACAAGGACATTTCAAGAAGCACCCCCCCATTTGTTTTCGAAAACGAACTTTTTTAATATTTGGAATACCTAATAATGAATGTAGATCACACCTTAAGTGAATAAGCCGAATATTACCATCAGTCATCAATATTCAGATAGTTAGGATGATTTATATAACACCCGGTGGTAGGGCTGATGTATGATTCTAGCAGAGCCAACTCTACCGACCTTCATTTCTAAGGAGCACAATTGCTCCAGAGCTCTATAGCTTTGCTGAGGAGTCTTTCAATAAATTGAGCTCCTTATCAATAGTAAGGACTTGATATGAAATGTAAAACAATTGAGCCCTTTGTTGATGAACTCCGGAAAAGTTATTACAGAGTCCTCTTATTTTAAAACATACAGTCGCGGTTCCGAACCGCCTAAATCCCCCTGGCGGGAGCAGTTATTATGTGCCACAAACCCTTAAACCCAAAAACCCCCCTAACCAAAAATCCCCTTAACCCCAAACAACCCCTTTTAACCGGGACAACCCCCCTTAAAATCGTGCAACCCACCCTAAACCAACAACAAGACACCTTAAGCCCAGACAACCCCCCTTCAACCGGGACAAACCCCTTTAAACACGGAAAACCCACCTAAAACCCCAACCCTTCCCCTGAAGCCAGACAAACCCCACGTAAATGCACGGACAACCCATGTGCAACGTTCGCGCAATGCATACGCGCATGCGCGTGCATGTGTGCACGTTGCGCATGCATACGAGTATTATGTTGCAACAAAACCCCTTAAACCAAAACCCCCTTAAACACCAAAATCACCTTAAACCCCAAACCCCCCTAAGTCCAGGACAACCCCCATTAAACCCGGAAAACACACTTTAAACCCGGAACAACCCCACTTAAACCCAACCAACCCCTTAAAGCTGGACAACCCCCCTTAAAACCTCCTATGTACACAAAGGGCAGCATTTTATAAACCTGCCACATGTTTTGATCGAGATCTTGATCACTGGAGCACAGTAAGTGTGAAACCGGCAACCCCCCCGTAAAGCCAAACAAACCCCCATTTAAAGCCAACAAACCCCCCTTAAAGCCCAACAACCGCCCCCTTAAACCCCGGAACCCGCCCCATTAAACCCGGACAACCCCTTTCAACCCGGACAACCCACCTTTAATCTAATCAGCGCGAGAGAGGACATGATTCTCCACCCCTCCATAAACGTTTCATAAAAATCGGACTATGATTCAAATTTCCATAATATGAAAATTAGCTATTTAATTTAAGAATATCCTGCGGCCCAAACTAATAAGAGTGAGAGTACATGATTCCCCACCAATCAACAAAGTTTCATCCAAAATCCGGGACTTAAGGATCTTCAGATTAGTTTGTTCACAAGCTTTTTTGGGGCGGAAAAAAAGAACCCAAATGAAACTCAGTTATTTATGCAAATTAGGTACCTTCATAGCATATGCCATGACCATAATCGAATAGATGAAGGGATGGCCCGTCCGACCCCACCCACCCAGTTACATCACCATAACCCTTATGGGTCTCCTGTAATCGCGTTCACAAGATTGTGTGGACGCCGCCGCCTTGACCGATAGCATAATCCCCTTCTGCTTTTCAGCCAGGGGATAAAAAAATGGAGGCTGCTATTCGACACTAAATAGTACACACAGCGTAATGATACTAGTTGAGTAAAATAAATGATAAAGTCTCAAACGAACAGCGGGCATTAAAAGACAGAATACACGTAAATACTACAATTGTATACGTGCTAGTTTTCTGTTATTTTCTCATACGTGGCTGGGTTATCTGGTGTAAATGATTTCTATTCCCTCGGTAGCTGGTACCTAATGAGTCCCACAAGGGAATAAATCACAAGGAACATACAATATTGTCAATTTCACAGTACACAAAATATAATCAGATGATCCATCTCGCCTGCGTGTGTATAATTTACATCCTTTACAATTAAGAGAGTTTGCAACACCGTCACTCAATAAAATCGCTCCCATATTATTTTGAAACTGAATATCTTCTCTCAATTTAACATGGAATATGACCGTCCATTACGAATTTCGTTTGCTGTCTGTTGGACCATTCACCGATTCCTACATTCATATTGCTCACATGGGCTATGGTTAAGAACCTACCAAACTCCTGTTATCACTCAATTGAAGTCCTTACCTTCCCTTCCTCCCCCCCAAACCCCAAAAAATCAACTCTAATGTTTTGGAGGGCATTGGCAAGACCGCCAAAAATCATTTGTAGTGTTCACAACTTATTTCCCACATTGTAAGCTCTCATTTATGAGGAGGCATGAAAGAGCAACATATGAGCTCATCTTTGCCCAACACACAAATCAATTTTGTTTTGGTAATCCTTTTGGGTGTACCTATTTGGAATAATGGCCGAGGTTTCTGTCGTCTAGTATGTCTCAATAAAAGGCAATGGAATCTATACTCTGGGCCATAATTTCTTGAACTAACAAACGCTTGTGTTGATCTTTGCGTGTAACTCTGCGTCTACGGCGCACTACGCTGAAACGCTCCGTTTTGGCGGAAAGCGGGCGATGACATTCTAAACTGTCCAAGAAATTATGAGCCCGAGTAATAATACTTGCTAAAATTGGAGACACACTGAACAGGTGGTTCTCAAACCGCATGTCTTGATGACCCTCAGGCCCTCATCGGATCAAAATTAACATTTGCAAATGTACTACTCCAGAATGTGAGGATGACGAATGCCCCTTTAAAATTCACCACATAACCTTTGACCCCAATCGTGTATGCGCATATCATATTGGGCTTGGGTCATTGCTTAACTGACCAAGTTTGGTGATCGTAGCACATGAGTGTGTGGGCAAGAACAACAAATTGAAAGATTTTTACAGAATGCTCCTTAATCAGGCCACTGACCTCTCGCACCCCCAATTGAGTACACACCACATATGAACCTTGGCCAAGCGGGCAATTGAATTTTGGTTTAATTTTTTAACCACACACACACACACGCGCTAAGTGGGACTGTCTTGCAGACAACACAACAACAACCCCAGAACATGAGTTTTTGAGCCAATCAGTAACAATACAACAGGATTTAAAGAGGGCTAGAGCTCATGAAAGCTGCATTTCAATTGGTTTAATTGGAATGGAATATATGATATGATAGCCATCAGAACAGGTTTTAGTGTTCACTGCTCATGAGTTAACCATAATTCAACTCATGGCAGTCTGCCAATACAAAGAGCTCCAAAAGGGGTCAACTCTGAAAATGGTTTTTCAAAGATGCAATGGAACATGGACGTGTGAATCATGGCTATTAAAATATGTGATCCATTCATTACACAACAAAAATTGTATATCAGATGAATGAAGCAACTCATCGGACATCTTGGTCTACCGACACAATACCATTCCAGAGACACCTGTTAAAACAGAAGTTGTTCCCGGGGTGCCCGTTTTAGAGAGATCTTTCCATCCCCATACGCGCGCAACTTCAAATACAATGAGCTCACTGAATTGCCATGATTCTGGTCTTGTAGTCTTATTTTGCTTATCCACATTTCAATGGGACAAATTTGTGAAATGACCGGCTCTTGAGCACCTGGCTTGGGCCTCTTTTTGCATTATCAATATTGCCGTCCAGTGCTAGTACAAAGCCCAGTTTTCATGCACTGTAAGAGATCAGTGGCTACACCTCTGTACTTATTTCAGCATCTTTTTTGAAAACATGGACACTTCCTGTGTTGAGTGTCTTATTTTGTCAATTGTCAGTACAACTTACAAGTTGATGTCTCCTTTTTATTATCAGGCACATCGAATAATCGTACAAAAGTTCATTTATTTATTTATTTATAACAATTGGCTAATATAGCCAGGACAAGCCCATAGTGACATAGCACTAAATTAAAGGGATCCATAAAAAACACACAAAAATAATAATCGCAAGCCCTAAAAAACCAAAGTGAATGCATGCGGATTGAAAAGCAAAAATAAAGGGACCAGACGAATGGAGAAAATAAAACACTTAAGACCTATGCTACAAGATGTTGAGTCCTACAGTGGCTTTAAAGGCTTTTAGGAGGTGCACTTTACAACTCCTCGGTCAGGTAGTTCCATAATGGGGGAGCAAATGCATAAAAAGACCTTATGGAAAGCGAGAGCCTGCGGAAGGGTGGATCAAGATAGAGGCTATTGAGATTGCCGAAGTGTGTCTTGGGTGAGCTTTGAAGGGATTAGGAGAAGAGCAAAGGTGTTTAAGAATACTTGAAGACTGGCACAGGACATCCACGTCACGGCGTTTAGATAATGGAGGAAGATGGGAAGCAAGGAGGAGAATCTTCATGGGAGAGATTCCAAGACTAGAGAATGACTCTGCCAGGCAAATCGCTGAGTAGATTCCAACCTGGTGGTTAGCGTGATGTTTTAAAGATGCCAAGCTGGATACTACTGGCGTACTCAAGGTGGGTTGAACCAACGCAAGGTACAGAAAACGGCGTGTGGTAGGGGAGGCGTTGTTAAAAGCCCTATGGATATAGCCTATGGTTTCTTCTTCTTTCTTTCCTGCAGATATAGTCCACGTGCACATTCCATGATAAATGTTTCAGAGATGTGAATACAAGGAATTTGACAGAGGAACTCTTTCAATGACTTGGTTATTCATGCTGAGACAGACGTTGGGAAAGGGTTTTCTTGGTGGAAATGACCATGATTTAGTCTGGCTGGCATTGTCATGAGATTGTTGTTGGTAAAACCATTATGATAGTATCAATGTCTGCTGAAAGCTGTGATATCACTGTCATGGCTGATGGGTTTGTATAGGGTGGGGGTCATCAGCTAAAAACCAAGGAACGTTTAGAGCAAATGAGATTAGAAAGATCATTGGATATAGATAAAGAAAGAGTAGTGGCCCCAGAGCCGAGCCCTGGGGAACACAGACAGAACAGGACAGGATCAGAAGAAATGCCAAGAACAGAAACAGACTGTACGGCCGGAAAGGTAGGACCTTAGCCAGCACAGAAGGGGAACGCATGATCCCAGCAGAATTGAGTTTACGCAAAAGAGTGCCATGGGGGAATTTGTCAAAAAGGCCTTACTAGGTCGAATAGCTTACAGCCACATTTTTTCCGACTTTCAAATGCTCATAACACAAATAAGGGCCCCTATGCAGGAGGGCATCGGCATGGCGATAGACTTCGGAAGAAAAGCCAAATTGATGTTTGGTTAGAACATTGTTGCGATTAAGATGAGAAGATGTGCTTAGGGATAACCCTTTCCCAAAATCTTGCAGACAATTGGTTATAATGATATGGGACGAGTAAGTTGGAACCGAGTGGACAATCACCAAAGACTTGAAGATCGGAATAACCCTAGAAAGCTTCCATGCACTGGGGGTAACACCAGTGGCGATGGAAAGATTAAAAAGCTTACAAAGAATGGATGAAACCATAACAGCACATTCTTAAGCATCGTAACTGTTATGCCATCCACACCTGCAGCTGAGTTGTTATTTAACTTGCGAATAAGCTTCACGATCTCTCCGGAACTACATCTGAAAGGAGAAAGAGTATAGGTAATTTATAGTGTGGAGCAGAAAAGTTGGGGGCCCAATCACGTTTTGAAACACTCAGAGAAAACTGACTGAATGAATTGGCGATCTCGAGGAGGTGAAGAGGCACATTTTCCCCCTTGTAATTGATGGTATCAGGCAATGGAGTATTGGCCGGAACCTCCGTCTTGACATAGCCCAGAAGGATTTGGTGGGGAGATTCATTATTCAGAAGGCTGGAAAAAGGTTTGCTTTTTTATCTTGGCAAATTTTCAATGGTTTGAGAGAGCATTCCTGGCAGCTTTTTATATTTGAGATAAATTATCAGTTTTCAGAGTTTTTTTTTTTCCATTTGTTGAACAGTGGCATGTTTTTTCTTAATTTCATACCTGAGCCTCAGAGGTGAGCCATGGTGGGTCTTTTGTCTTGAACGTACAGACTTTGGGGAATACAAACTCAACATGTTTCCATGAAAAACTGGTAGAATTCTCATCCCAAGCAGTATCGACATTAACACTGTCATCAAAACTATATACCTAACAGCCTGTTGTTGGCCGCATCCCAGTCAGCTTTGTTGTATAACCACAATGGTCTACCACATCAGGTTCAAAGGATTGCTCAAAACGGCTCCTTTCCCCCAACAAAATAATAAAAGCATTATTGCTGCCGCCTCACAGCCCTGTCAATTTGATACTTTTTCATTTTGGAAAAAAAAACTTCCTACATCAAATGCGCTATACTATCCACATACTCCATGAATTCATGTTAAACATGACAAAAACTTGTCCTGGAAATATTCTTATAGCTTCCCAATGAGTTTCCGAAAGGGAATACCGTACTGACCCGGTATTTCTCAAGCCCTGTTATATCCAACCCCCAATTTTTTGAAGGCTTTTCAGAAATTCGGCAAGATCCCTTATATCCCACCCCCATTTGTTACGGGAAAACGGCAAGGTTACCTGAGACTTTTTACAGTATGATGACAAAAAAAAAAATCTTGTAAGGCGGACGGAAAAAGAAAACCCTGTTTATACGGGCGAGCGGACCGTAAGAGTAGGGTCGGTCGGAGTCGAATGTTTTTTTTTTCTGGAGGTGTCAAAATTGGCCTAAAATGGCCAAAAAAAATCTGAAGAATCACGGAAAAAAATAAGTTTTTACCCAATTTTTCTTAAATTTAAAAAATAGCCAAAATTTGATATTTGGGCTAAATACTTTGTTCGAAACACAATGATTTGCGCAGGCTCCGCTCATCGGTTCACGTACCCTCCCTCAGGACCCTCACTGTATTTAAAAACGTACCACAGTTTTAATGGTGACATTAGCTGTGCCAGCACTTTTATTTGTAACACGTAACTATAACCTTGACTTGACCTGACGTACTTCACGTGCATGATACGTTGCATGTAACATATCAATAACATTACACTCACACGTCACACTTAATTTATCAATAGCCTTGTGGAATCCCTGCACGTGGAAGCTAAAAATTTGCGCATGCTCCAAGATATTTTGGGTATCCCATATTCCTAATTTGCTGGTGCCCCTACTAGTAGATCCCGGCGGCTGGGGATTTCTCAACAACTTGATAATAGCAACGAGAAAAGAGATTGCTCGCTCACACGCTCGCGATATTAATTAACCACAGAATCATGTAAAGGAGGCGAACCTACGGAACGATTAAACAATTGAATGTCGAAATTAATATTTTGTTGTTTTTTTCTTTTGTTTGTTGAGCGACAGCTCCTTGGTTTTAGAATTAATAGCCTAAACTGTGAATACAGGAATGATCAAATATTTCACTCTGGGACGTTTTGATTATATTGACACTGTTACCCGGAGTTCCAAATTGAGCATTTCGGACCGTCGTCACCGTGCAACACGCACGGACCTGTAAAGACAAAAAACGCACGCTTCTTTGCCTTCTTCTTTGCCAATCTGCCCAAGGTTCGACGGCTTTTTACTTCACTTTGCCGCATTATCCCTGTACTTTTTCTTTCACATCCCGACGTAAACGTCTATTTTTATATCACTCCTAGCCGATCCACACAAATACATTTTTGGAAATGGGTTTTAATGAAACGTAATCATATCTATTCAGATGTTATTTTTTTTGAAATAGCAAGGATTTGATTAAAAATATTCCATTGCAAGTAACAACCCATAGATGTTTACCGCAGTAACCTCGTGTTGTGGTGTATGATGATTATACGCACCGGCGCGAATGTCATTGAAAACTTTTTGATGATGGTATTAAAAATGTAAGCACAAATCTACCGAACATCGGTAAAGGACGAGCGACTCTACTCGATACGCACGCAATAAATTTGGAGTTTTCGTTAGTGGGCAAAATAGTGAACTATTTATATCTCAAAGATCTCCATTATTATGATTAATTTACATTAACCACTGAACACCACGATGAAGTCTTGATCACATATTATTTCTGTTCACGTTTTCGCTTCCATTAAAATTTGTTGTAAGCCTTTACAATTTCCTTTTTCTTTTTCTTCCTTTTTTTTTTGGGTAGCTTACAAATTTCTCCCAGCGAGCTTCCTTCCCGAATTTTCTGGCCGCCAGCTGCCGAGTTTACCCATTTTTTCCAGCCCTGCCTGGCAACCCAAGCCCCCGCCCCAACATCTCACCCCCTCCCCATAGCATGTAGTCATGTAGCGAAGGATTTTTGCCTATCCTATGTACCGTTTCAGAGATACAGCCAATACGCCATATTTATTAGCTCATTTGCATACCTAAGCCTCAATACTTTCAAATTGCAAAAGATGTGGCCCATGATAGGTTATTATGCAGCACAGGAATTTTTGAGTATCCAATGTACCCGTTTTCAAAATATTAGGCAATTAAGCTGAATTTTTGCATATTAAATTACTCATTTTGCATACTCAATTTGCCGAAAAACGCCCAAAATCTAATCAGGTCAAGAACTCTTCAGCCCGCTTCCTTCCACCAAGTTACATCATTATACGCCGTACGGAACACCAGAAAACTCGTACACAGGCCTTGCAGGAAAATCTCATAATTAGGCAAATTAGCTACTGATTAGCATATTTACGGCCCCCAAAATTTAATCAGGTCGGGAACTCATCAGCCCGCTTCCTTCCACCAAGTACATCCTTGTCGCCCTTACGGAACTCCAGATAAATGGTATACAACATGGGTTAACATTTTTGTCACAGACGGATGAACGGACGGACGGACAGACGAACGGACGGACGAATGCTCATTTCATAGTCCCCGTTCCGAACTCGTTCGGCGGGGACAATAAAAGTTTGTCTGACTGGTAAAAGAAATTTGAAGGAAATAAAATGCTACGTGAAATACGCCTTTTTATAGTCTGAAAAGGCTATGCAAAATGTGTATTTTTAATTGCATTTTAGGCCGCTTTATCCACTTTACGGTCAAAATGAATTTTTTAATGATCCACTAAAAACAAAACATCTGTAAAATGGCAAATTTAAAAGATATCGGCGCGGTGTTCTGAGACGAACTCATTTTTTAATTTGGCCTAAGACCACGTTCCGCTCTTTACATTTCAGTAAAACAAATCTGGTATGTGACACCTGGCTTACACTGTAAAAACCGTGTTTTGCGAGTTCACGTTTTTCTAAACACATTATTGCCTACATTTTGTAAAAATTTTCAGAGGCTTACAGCACCATAAAAATCACAATCAACGTAGTACACATTTATTGTCTCTGAAATCTATTTTTATCTCCATTGTTGCTTGAAATGACGAATCCATTCTGTATACCCCAGCTCTCACGGCAAACAGCTCTCACCTGTTTTTCTACGTGTACGTAGGATGCAACAAAGCAATGCCGTATGGGGGCAGGTAGGAAAGTCACTGACGGGGGCGGGTAGGAAAGTCACTGACGGGGGCGGGTAGGAAAATCACTGACGGGGCGTGACTTGTAAGTCATCGTATGTTATGAGCGCAACAAAATCTGCAAATGAGTTAACATGAAGTCACCCACGCACGGGCGTTGCATAAACCGATGTGGTGAAGTTCACCGAATGGAAATAAGTCACCACATGTTTCACATAGGAACACTGAGAAATCATAGGGGTATAATTTATGTGATGAACACCTAGATTTCTCACGATAGGAACCGCACCTTTTCTGGCGACAAAATGGGTCAAAACATTGGTCATGAGTTCCGAAAAGAGGGAAGTTGTATCGAGTTCTTGACAATAACAATGGTTTTAATTGACAAATAATAGAAATGGATTTTTTTTAATAAAAATATACAAATTAGGTCATTATAATAAGTATTTTATCACATCATTGGGTAAATTGTATTGAACATTTCCATAAACAACTACACATTAATGGACAACCTATACTGCCTTAGGGGTTGGTTTACGGAGACTTGCGTATTTCGTGTTTGGCTTAAGATCCGGTCATAATCCCACCCCCAAATTCCAGACATATTTCAGGTTTAAAACCAGTGGGACTATACCCGGGTCAGTACGGTAATTATGATATCTCAGTAAGTAGAGCTGGTATAAAAGTCAAACAAATACCGAAAAGTGTATTTTTATCGGCATTAAAACATACTAGACGGTCCCCAGGTTTCACAATCACTTTTTAATCAAAATTTCATGATTACTCGGAATATGAATTATGACCCTGCATAATTATGTGCATCCACGACACTTGCATGTGTTTAACTGGTGTTGTCGCCAAGAATCAGTTTGACCAATTTTTACCAATTTTTCTACCATTTCTTTTTCTTTTTTTTGAAAGTCAAATTACCTTTTAAATTCCAAAATTTCCCTTCAAATTCAGAATTTCTAGACTCTTAATGCCAGAATTTCCCTCCAAATTCAAGGCATTTTCCTGGAAGGAGCATCATAGATTCACACCAAATTTCCAGGCAGGGCTTCAGTTTATAACTGAAAATGTGACACTATTTTAACTCCTGACAGCAACAACATAAATCATGTACATGTATAGCTGCCCAACCTCCATTGTTTCTTTTACTTCAGGAAGAAAGTATAAATCCAGAAGGGTACTTTTGTTTGTAGGATTGTTCATCACCAGGATGACCAAAAAATTTATAATGGTACAGGTATTATACCTTGCTACTAAAATTGTGTTATTTATTCCGGGTAGTTGTATGTAAGTACGCACCCATTTTCCAAGGTTTTCACAATGTTGCACATACCAATTGCAATATTGTTTGTGTTATATTTCTTCTTTTAAAGCAATTATTTATAAATCTATCGGCACATAATTAAATATCCCTAATGAAACGTACCATATGCGGAATGTTTTCTGGCATTGGATATTCATGCGAAAAATCCATATTTTTTAAAAAAAAAAAAAATTTTATTCCGACCATTACCACAACTTACACTAGCCATGGAAGCTCATGTTTTATTCCCTGTGGTATATTTACAAACGCTGCATGCAATCCTGAAACAGAAGCCAGTGAAAATATATCCCATACGCGCATATATCACGTGCAAGTTTGCCACACGCCTCATCCTTTTGAACTTCGTTGAGCACACAAAGGATAGGACGACATTCGTTAGAATTTTTATTATTGCCAAAAAACTACTTTTTTAAAACCTCATGATATGAAAAATTTTAGAAAAGCCGGGTGTTTTTATATATCATTTTGTTGATTAACAAGGTTTTAGTTGGCCTAACACTAACAATTCCATGAAAAGGGGTCGCGTATAATATTTAGTTTTTATGCGCAGTCGCACTGTAACACTGATCCTATACAATGGATTGGCTACACCACAGTAATTGTATATTACATGAATGAAAGCAAACAGGCATCTTGGTCGACCGAACACAATACCATTTCCAGAGACACCTGTTTTACAGAAGTTGTATCCCGAGTGCACATTTTAGGAGACATGCCTATCCCCTACGCGCACATACCATGAGCTCACTGAATTGGCCTTGATTATGTAGTCTGTTATGGTCGCTTATTACAGCGTTCAAGCTTTGACTTACGTTCAGATCGTACACGGGTGTGAAAAAAAGAAAAATATTTAGGGGTGAAAACAGTCACAATTCTGTTACTTAAATGTTTCTAAGGGGTAAATATCATATCTTTTTTCAGATTTTGGCACTGCAATAGCTAAATAGTGATATAAAACTTGACTAAGTTGAATGTAACTGAAGAAAAAATAAATGTAGTAATATTTACCCCTACCCTAACATTTCGGAGGGTGTGAAAAAATAAAGGCCTTCGAAAAAAAATAAGTCTCTTCAAAACTGTGAGGTTTAAGGCTAAACAAATATAAACTTGCATATCCAGAACTCCCTCTAGAGCAAGTTTATAGTTGTTTAGCCCTGAGAGTCCTAGTTTTGAAGGACTTATTTTTTTTGCGGCCGATTCTTGCTTAAATTTGAGGACGTTTCGGGCAGAAATATTGCATGTACAGTGCTATGGAAAATTTTTTCAAGTTAATACTTATGCATTTTTTATTTCAGATTCAGTTTCTACCCAACATTTCACCCTAGAAAAAGGTATTTTAAGTAGGATATCTTTCAAGTTTTCCACCCATCGCTCAACCAAACGTAAGTTCAAAGCTTGAACGCTGCTTATCCCCATTTCATGGGAACATTTGTATACAATGACCCGGTCTCTAAACCACCGCTTGGGCTCTTTTTTGATGACCAATGGCCCATCAGTGCTGCAATTACGAAGCCCAGGTTCCCAATCCATTGTATAGAGATCATTGTTCGAAACCCACTCATGCGCGGTTCCCAATCTATACGTACTTTGCAATGTACCGAGTAGCGCCTCTTTGTATGATGTAGAGCTTCCTAATTTTATTTTAACTATATTTCTCAAAGAATCCCAGGAGGCTCATTTTAATAAAAATTAGGCACAATTTATGCCATTTTGGATAAATTAAAAGCTTTGTTTTTAATTCCAATGTTAAAAGTAAACGCGATAGTCTTTCATCCAGGCATAACTTGAACTAAAGCCCACCACCGGGTCATCGTTCATTGGTGTGACAGACTAAACAGTGCCTTGTGGCAAAACGATAGCATAAATAATAAACGTGGCGGCTTCCTTAAATTGTCTACTGCTTCGAAGTTGATGTTTTCATTCGTCAAGGAATACTCAATGACCATGCAACACACCATGTGGTCGAGTCATATTTAAGGGATATTTCCATTATTTATGTGCCAATAGATTTATACCAATCATTCCTTTAACAATTTTTCAATTTTTTAGGTTTTTAAAAGGCACACTAATGACGCTTTTAGATTGTCATGGGGGTCCCTCAAGTTTGGTTTGGGTAGGGACAATGCCTCATAGTTTGGAGTACATTTAGGCCTCATACCTATACCATTTTTTAAAGAAAAACGAACCCTAGCTACACAGAGATGCAGATTTTGGGGCAATTTTAACACAATTTGCATTTTTTCCCTTAAAATTGACCGCGTTGTTTAGTATCTTGGAAATGCACAACTATTTTCCAACAAATTTGTAGAAAATTCTGAAAAAAGCTACCCATAACTATACCAAAATTGGGCATGAAGAAAGTCAATCCACATAACCAGAAGGTAAAATAGACCTATTTTTTCGGCTCTAGTTAGTACTGACTCCCTCTCCCCCTCCCCCAGGATGGTCAGCTCAAACCATGCTAATTAATGGCATACAAGTCGGGGGATGATGGTTGGATAGGGATCGGACAGTTGCTCAATAAATCTAATGGTCCCTATAAAACTTCTACAGCTACCCTAAATTTTGAATTGAATTCCTATAGATGATGTGACGCTATGACTCGACTTGGTGACATTCCAGACTCCCTCCGTTTTGTTTTCTGGGCCAGGCAAATAATTACAGTAGTTTCTGTGACCGACCACATAAATCTGGTTATAAATTACTTACAGAACCTTTCCTGATCTAAATTGGTCACAAATGCAGCTGGTAGCATTAAAGCTTATTTTCTTGATAAGAAAGTTAGTAGGGAGAGCGTGGCCTACGGTTAGGTGCTTCCTCTGGCCAGATTTAAACCATCAACTTCCCGGGTTCGCATCCACGGTGGTGGGGTTCGTGGCACTTGCTGGATTTATTCGGGTACTATCAATTTTCTGGATTTGATCTGTATACCAGTATTGATTAAATACAGAATACCGCTCTCATCCTGGTTCACTTGGCATTGGGCAAATGGATCAATGAAAGTCATCCCGTCCGTTTCGGAGGGGACGTTAATGCCGTCGTCGCGTGTACATAGAGTCACAACGTACATTTCAAAGCGCAGTCCCTTGTCGACTAAGGAGGCTGTAACCCTTGACTGTTCCCACTCCGCCCCCAGCCTCAAATAGCGGCCATGTTAAGCGGTCCGTAATCATGATCCTCGGCCCCGATCATCAACACTCGCTGAATAAAATCCTGACACCACCACAAGCCTTAACCAGACTTTGTGGATACGACAAACAACAAAAAAAGTTAGTATTATTAATTCGAAACAAAAGTTACAGCAAAAAACAGAATTCCCCATGCAAAGTAAGGTGCTTTTGCCTGCAGTTCTCTCTTACATACCCAACAGGGGGCGCCATACACAGAAACAAATGTGCCTGCCCAATTTTATTACTTTCTCCTAACTGGGCCATAGGCTGCAACTTTTAAATTCTTCTTATTGGTTTCATATTTTGTCCAAAAACAGACAACTAAAAAATTTTTAGGAAAACAAACAGACATGCCATATGCACGTGCTCTTCTTGTCTGCCAAAGAATTCCAAAATAAAGTTAATGCAACATGAATTTTTTTGTAAGGTGAATAAACCGGGTAACCTTTCATCCTATAATGCCCAGAGATAATAAGGTGTTGTTTCTCTGCCCGAAGGTAACAAGCAGGTGAACCAAGCACAATTAACCTCTACTTAGGTTGGCAGACAACACGGCAAACATTGGCTTTTACAATGTTAACCCTCTGAGTCCTGTAATGCGACTTTAATTTCTCCGAGTTTTTAAAAAATTCAAAATTATGGATGCTACTTCATTAGCCATGATTTAGAATTGGGCAATGAAAATGCACTCACATGATTACCAACAAGCCTAGTCTTAGATCAGTGGGTTTTGAGATGGCTACCCAAATGTCCTGTGTCAATATTGGAAGCCATCTCAAACCAGTGGCTGTTTACCCCACCTATATACAAAATATTCCAGCGTGTAAAGGCTTAAAACAGGCAAATATATTTTGGCTATTTTATGAGAGAAATGCAATTTCTCACATTCCATTATTTTTATTAACTCCAAGGCATGTCATGTTTTATCAAAATAGATTCTCATAATCTCTGAGCTGGATTTAGCGGGTCAAATCATCGTGACACAAGATACAAATTTTCCATGCATGCATTACCTCTATGTATGCATGAATTATCCTCCATGTGAAAAACCATGATGGCATGATGTGGAAACTTGAACCCATACACTAAGGACTAGGTGAAACTTGATCTTGATTATGTCTTGAATAGGCAAACACATTTGCAAAACTTTCCGTTTTATGATGTGCAGGACAACATCCAACGGTAAAACACTTGGGACCATGGTTTCTAGTCACATGCTGTAATAGATTGTTTGACGGCCAGTCCAATAAAGTATCCCTGGATGCTTGCTACAATTTACAGACAAACTTATTTTGGGGTTTTAGTCATGTAATTTTGAGGTTTTTCCAAACTTTCCTCAAATGCACACTGTCCAATAGAACTTTATTAGGCAGGCTTCAATGTCCTTGTGACCCTTTGCTTGTACGTGGAATGTGAATTCTTTTGTTCATGTCCTTATCTATCACCTCACATTGCCTTAGATGTTAGAGCTCCCAACACGTAAGCAGGAGCCCCGGGTTTGATTCTCGATTGAGACAATGAATTTTCATTTCTTCGCCATCTGAGGAAAATATTATTGGAACAATTGAGACCTTTTGAAAAGAATTGGAAGGCCCGGGGTAAGTCAATGTCAAATCTAACAGCAACAGTAATCCAAAATGGCATTAACATCTGGCATACAGAGTGCTAGTCTTTTTTTCAAAGACTTAGCGTAGGAGGGCGCTCTGACGGCAGTCTATCAGACGGTTTTACAGACAAAGACTTGATAAAGGCTATCGGGACATGAATATTTAAAAAATCTAAATGACCGGTATTGTAATGTTCAACCCGATAAATCGTATCGTATATCGTATCGGGCCGACATTACCCATATCGGTAAATATCGTATCGGTAAAAAGAGACTTTCCTTACCGATATTTGAGTGAAACCAAAACGTCAGCAGCGGTCTCTTTTATGCTGAAATTGATAGTCTGGAACCCAACAGCCGATTCTGACGTCCAAGGTCAATTATCAACGTCACTAACTTCGCCTGGCTGAACTTCGCACTTTTGGGTACTAAATCGCGACTATCTCCCGCGTAATCTATGAGGTCACTTCTTTAATACATAATTCGATATTAAGGTACAGGTTGAGCAGTTTAAAAAAAAACCGGGATTTGTTGCAAAATAATCCTAGTTATAGGTATTTTCCTATTAACTATTTGGCAAATCACTGTTTCTGCCGTTATTACAATTACAGCATCGACTCCAGCAG